>JFGW01000099.1:0-100139 GCA_000729825.1 Epichloe sp. AL9924
CCTTTATACACTAGGCCCTAGCTAGTATCTTTCTAGTGGTGACTGCGAATCTTAGCCTTCACTTTGTTTATATTAGACCTAGCGGTACAAGCCGTGATAAGGGGTCCTTTATTCTATAACTAATTATCTATACCTTTATTATTATAAGGTACTAGCGTGTTTTATATAGACCTTTATAGCATTAGCTATATAGTAATCTAGCTAATAGTTTATTTCCCTTAAAGGTTTAGAGATTAATTTATTATAGCTTATACTATAAGGTCTAATATAAATAAAGTAAAGGCTAAGATTTATAGTTACTACTAGAAAGATACTAGCTAGGGCCTAGTATATAAAGGTTTTAATCTTTAACTTACTATATATAATATATGCTATCCTTAATAAATACCTTACTTAATAAATATATAGCTATCTTATAGCTAGCTAGCCTCTTTATTATTAGAGTGGCCTAAGGGTTCTCTAAAGATCCACTATCATGAACGTCCTATCTCCGACCTCTGCGCTCCTGACATAAGGTTAGAGTAAAGTTTATAATAAACTTTGTGGCTGCGTTAGCGCAAGAGTCATAATTCGCGACTGCAGTCAAACTCAAAATGATGTTATTCATTTTCTAGCTAATAGTTAATTGGCTTAATTACCCCTGTCATGTAGATTTGTAAAATAATTCAGGGGGTGTATTGTATAACTCTACTTCCAATTACGTAATCCATTCTTTCCTCTAACAGGTGCCTGACTAAAGATATGGCCGCCGTTGTTTACCCGGTTGCAGACCTCACAGGACCGCCGTACCAGCTGGGCAGCACGGAGGAGCCTCATTTCAATCTCAACGTTGAACGTCTTACCAGCTCTCCGTAACAACCCTTCAAACTGGGATATGCAGCGAAAATCAGCTGGACAATTATCTCTGCAACCCGACGAGAGCTACCTTCACCAGAGACGGTGAATAATGGCAGAGCCGCCGCCCCCAAAGGCACCATTCTCATTATATGACAATCTCTTGGATCCTAAAGACGCAGCTCCGCCTGCCACTATATCATCCGCTCCAGTGTTATATGGTCAAACTGATTTAGCCGAGGCGAAAAGACCTCTGGATCCTGCGCTGAGGTTTCAGCCTATCCGTCGACCTCCAGTAAAGCAGGCCAAGCTGAAAGCGACACTCTCAAAGACCATATCCTCCTCAAAGACTCCTGGGGCCGCCGATACAGTTGCAAATTCTGCCTCTTCAACAGTCACTTTCTCGTCTGCGGTGCCACCTGCCAAGAGCTCTCTCGCTGACTGGGCTGCTACGGAGGAAGATGAGTGGAAGTATGGGCTCGCAGAGAAGCGTCAGCGTGGTGGTCGCAAGAGGAAGAAGAAGCAGCACAATGCACATTTGGAGACGGACTGGGACGAGATATATGACCCCGCAAGGCCGACCAATATTGAGGAGTATCTGAGAAGCGATGAGAAGATTGAAGAGGTACGGGAGTGGAAGGCATTATTATATCGACACAGAAAGAGCCGCGACGACAGCGACTCCTCATCAGACGATGATGAGACAGACAGGATATCTGCTCCACTAAGTACGTCTTTCTCTCGACACTCGAATCGAACCTTGATTTGACCCTGCCGTACTATACTAACACGATAACTAGACCAGTTTGCGCCTCCGCCGTCGTACAGCATTGCACCTCCGCCTCCGCAATCGCCCCCGGCAGCACCACCACCCGATGAGAGCGCCGAAGACGCCTATGCTCGGCGCATGGCACTTTCATCAAACTCAAACCAGCAACCTTCTCTTGCTCCTGATCATCATCATCATCCTCCTCCTCCTCCTCCTTCGCCACCCTCTCAAGGCAACGTTCTTCGCCACCCTCCCCCGCCTTCAGACTCAGCCACCATCTCTCGTGCGCCAATACGTTACACCCAGTCTACCCAGTCTCCGTCCCACATTGAAGAAGACGAAGCGTGCTCGCCACCGCCAATGCTCGGCGACAATCACATCGAGAACCGAGAAGAGTCCCAACCAAGATCCACTCGCCCCGGTCAATCAGGTTTCGCTCAGCGTCTCATGGGCAAATATGGCTGGACCAAGGGATCCGGCCTCGGCGCCGACGAAACCGGCATCGTCAACCCCCTCCGCATACAAGTCGAAAAACGACGCAAGAAGGCCGATGCCGACGGTGGTGGCTGGGCCGAACCCGGCGGCAAGGGCAAAATCATAGGTAGTAAGCGAAAAGAAGAGGGCGGGAAATTCGGCACCATGAGCGATGTCATTGTCCTGCGTAACATGCTGGAAAACATGCCTGATCTACAAGCCGAAATCGCCGATGGACTAGGACAGGAAATCGGTGAAGAGTGCGGAGAAAAGGTCAGTCATCGATTTTCTAATTGCTTCATCACTTCCCACGCACGATCTCACAGAAAGCATGGTCGGGTCGTTGCTAAAAGCTTTTTTTTTTTTCTCAACACAGTACGGACGAGTCGAGCGTCTCTACATAGACCAGTCGTCTCGGCAAGTCTTTATCAAATTCACGACTCAAGTTTCTGCATTACGCGTACGTATTCTATCTTCCTTGTGTCACATTTCCACCGTGGTGCACATGATTCACATGTTCTCTCCTCGCTTACACGGATTGTATAGGCTGTCAACGAATTGGACGGTCGCAACTTCAACGGCAACAACATCGCTCCCAAGTTCTATGACTCAGAACTGTTTGATCAAGGGGTGTACAACACCTCGTAATTCATAGTCCTCGCGACCTTGGCCGTGCGGAACCAAGTCATGTGGGACAACTGTGTCATGTGTACGGAGTAGATCAGGTAGATACCCGTTGCACCACAGCAAACTGTAATACAAGATATCAGGCAGGAAGCATGAGGCCTGGAACAACAACACGCTTACGCTACGTCATTCGACCTGTCATGCTCTTGTCACTCTTCACAAGACATGTGCAGCCACGCACACACGATCCATACCACTGTTCACACTGGAATGCACATACCGGCATCAGTCGTTGCCAAGTTAACGTGCTAGCCAGGGCAGTGCTGACTACCACTTCTACAACATCCATGGACCGAATGACTACAGCACCTGGATCGCGTAAATGATGCATAGAGGTTGCTGAAAATGAGATTCGTCAGTTCAGTCACCAAAGGGTAAAATTAAAAAGAGTGTTCTTGGTCACGTGAGATGCAGATTCAAAGACAATCCATTATTAAGTCCTAGCATGTATGAGACGTAGACAGGCGTGTTCATCGCATGGAGCCCAAGCCTGCCCTCGTACAGGTGAGGGATAGAATACACCGCAAACTGCCATCCGAAGAAGCGGGAAATGTATGAGTAACTGAGCGCGACGCCAAATCCACCGAGTTGTGTGATATTCTGCCCCTATCGTTTAAAACAGCTGCGCAAACCCAGCGACGGCAGCGAAGCCAAGAATAGCAGAGTTGACACCAAGGTTCATGGCAGCAGAATCACTGTCATTTCCTTTCTTGCTGCCAGAAGTGCCGCCGTTGCCGCCCTCGTTGGCCTTGGTGTTGTTGGAGGTGCAGGACTCCTTGCCACGGATGAGTCCCTTGGTCTTCAATCCATCGAAGAAACCACAGAACTCGGAGATATCGGTGGTGGACGTGACGGTAACAGAGCCGGAAATATCGTCCAGTTTGGGGATCTCGACGCTGTAAATATCAGGTTAGTTCGTGAATCTGGCCATTCAATCGATAGTTCTTGGACTTACGTATCGAAACTACCACCCAAAAGAACACTACCGATGGTCTTGAGCTCAGGGAATTTGTTGATCTTCGTGAGCGCTCCGTTCTTTTGGATGGTCATGTCACCAACAATCTTCTTCAGAGAAGTGAAGGAAATGTTAGAAAGCTTCTTGTTGTCGTACAGAGTCAAGGAGTTCTTAATAATGGTCAGGTTATTGGCAGATATCGAAAGGAGCTCGGGGCTCTCCTGAAAGCTGACACGACCAGCAGTCCCCAAAACGGGGGCATCGAAGCTCTGGATAGATCGGAAATCCAGCTCGCCGGCATTCTCGAGGTTAGAAAGCTTGACCTTCATACTGCCTGCGTTGCGGACAACCGACAGGGTATAGGTGACATTCTCGAGCTTGGAGTTGAAGGTGTTCAGGCGGGCATTGTTGGCAATGGTGATGTTGTCGGCAGTGGCGACGTTCAAGCCATTAAGATCGCTGATGAAGGTATCCTGGATTCTGATAGAGGTCGCCTTGGTAACACCCGAGGTACCGAGTGTCAACCCGCTTAGCTGGTTGAGGTTGATCAGCTCGAGCTTGTTGACAGACTTGAGGGACTGCATGTTGAAGCTGCTCAGGAGCTGCAAACCCTGCAAGCGAAGAGTGCCGCCAATAGAGTTGATGGAAGACGAGGAGATGCTGATGAGCTGGGTAGCATTGTTGATGATAAGATCACCCTTGATCTGCTTGGGGCCCTCGATACTGAGACTGCCAGCAACCTTCTGGTCGACTTCGATGTTGCCAGAAACGACGTCGCATTTAATTATCGGGGTGGGCTCAGAGATCATCATATTATCGGAACAAGTAGACTGGGCTATGGCGCGTGTTAGACATGCAAATGTAAGTTCCCGAACTTTACAAGTTGTGCTTACCTGACGCCAGGCCAGCAACGGCCAAGACAGCCGACAACAAGTTGACCGAATGCATTTTTCAATCTAAAAACACACAATATTGATGTTAGTTTTATTCATGACATGCGTGAATGGGTATGGCCCGAGTAATTGGTGCGTGTGGACTCAGTGCGTGTTGTTGATGATGGGCTTCTGACTCTGCTTGATTTTTTTTGTGGTATATGTAAAATCTATCGGCTGTGGTCCAAAAAAAAAGATGGCTTCAACAGCAGGCAAAAGATGTTGTCGAAGCGAACTACGTCTCGAGAGGCCAAGAAATGAAGTCAACTTCTGCTCAGATACGCCAGCGGTAGTCTCAAGTCACAACCTGAGGACAGCACCGGGCAGACAGGCAGGCGTTGGTGACGCTTGCGGTAGCAGGTTTGAAGAACAAGGCAAGACCGTGATGCCAAAACAAGTTGTTGAGCAGGCAGCGAGTGGTTTGAGAAGGAAGGAGTGGTGAAGAGGGAATGTGCACTGGCCAAATCCTAGGCAGGAGGATAATAGACGACGGGTCGGGGTTGGAATCGAGAGTTTTGCTTGGGTACGTGGCGCTGATGAGAGGGCCACGCAATTTTGTGCCCAAACCACGACTAAAACGTACCTACAGCCAAGCTTGCCTCCTAATTATCAATGCTTCGGTCGATGAAAGTGTTTGCTCGGATGGATCAATTGAGGACTCGATAAAAGAAAGCGATCGGCAAATGTAAGAGAAAAGCGATGCTGAGCCTAGCGAACGAATGGCGGGAAATGGAAAGAAATGCAGACGGCGGCGACGACAATCAGAGACGCGACGACAGGAGCAGGAGAGGGAGAGAGGGAGAGAGAGAAGGGGGGACCAATTATTAACGGGAGGAAAACAGACACTTGGGCTTTTTTCTTCTTCGACCGGCTGGTCCTCAAGTCTCTACGAGGAACAGACCAAGTGGGCCAGGGCCAGACCTGGCAACCTGGACTGGACCATTGCCATGAAGGAGATGGAGTGGGAGAGTGGGAGAGTGGGTGGGAGTCATAGAGATGCCATGCCAGGGCCCCATCGCCAACTCCTGATTAAGCGGCAACAATCCCAGCTCTGGGAAAAGGGGGGTGTGGTGGTGCCTTGCCAAAGAAGGCGTTGCGGTTCCATATCTTCATCCCCCTCGTATCGTCTCCAGTTGACAACTCCCATCATCACACTTGTAGGGAGTCCTTCTTTTCACCATCACTGCTACCACTGCTGGGCACTCTATTACATGTGCATAATCCGTATGCTGTAGCACACTGGTCATATGCTACTATGTATGTATTTTTCGCACACCCACCTGCTGTCCTACCAGACCAGGCAACAGACCAGACAACAGACAACATCGAATGTACCCACCTGACCGGGGGGGACCTGGAAGAGGCTCTCGACAGATGCCCCACAACAACCAGCGCCACCATCGGCCAAAACGGCAACCTTGTATTATGTTGTAGTAGCCTCTCTGCCTCTTTGTCACTGGCGTCGGCGGACCACCAGAACGCTTGTTGACAGCAAATCCGTGGACTGCCGTATCACCGTGGGTGGAACGGTGTTGGCTGTCATCGAGTTCATCATTCCGAACGGAGAGCGCTGAGGAGTCGTACATGTCTTTCGTCAATCGCAGCTTCACCGGTCCTCCCTGCCTGCTATGTACAGTTCATTGAGTAGGTACCTACTGGGTCCGCGGCTAACAGCCCTAGCCCGGCCCGACACTTCCTAACAATAGTACCTGCAGCGAGCAAGAGGATGATGCATGTGATGCTGGCTGGCATCATCTTCGAAACGCAATGACTCCTTGTGCCTTGGTCACTGTCGCCTCGCTGACGATCTCTTCTGATACCCTTCACGGCAAGCGAAATTGATTTCCCGATGATCAGTTGGACCCAACAATCAAGATTCAACACAGCCCCTTTGCCCCTTTGGTCTTTGAGGCTCCGCTTTTCAATCCAGCAGTAGCGGGTTGACATTTTAGCACGCCGCTCCAAGAATCAGAGGCGTTGGGCGCTATTTCTTTGCATGTGCAGTTGGCCACGAACTGCTCTACAGTGCATAGTGCCTGTAGGCTGTACTGCACCTGGAATTATTAGGAGATGGCGACAGAAACAACGACGAAGCCGTTATGAACTTTCCGTTTTTGCGGGTCTTTGTGCGGATTACGGAGTACCCTGTACGGCACTCCGTATCTATGTAGTTGCTGGTTACTGGCTAATACCACCCATTATTATTATTACACGCAGGGGCCTGGGACCAGAAGTACGTACGTAATCCGTACTCCGTACGCTGATGGCAAAAATGCTTTGGATGAGCGAGGAACTAGCAGAAGTGCATCAGTCCCGCGATAATCGCTCACCTGCCATTTACTGATTCGTCAGGATCAATCTTCAACACGGCATTACGGACTAAACATAGTTTGCATGCATTTCGCGGCGATGGTCATGCCCACACAAGCTTGCAATCTAAAATAAAATAAAACGATGACACAGCTGTGCTGTGCTGCATATCAGCGGGGCTTTGACATTTGGATCGAATAATCCGTATTCGCTTTTGTTTTTGTTTTTGTTTTTGTTTTTTTGTTTTTTTTTGCCATGCCTAATAATTAGTAACAGGTAATTAATGTACGGACATCTCCGTATTGGCGCGTGCCGGTTCCATCCACTGCCAGCGGAGAATGGGAGACAAATTCACTTGCGGCACCCCAGTGTCTTAGTTCGTCCAGAATATTCCACTGCTTCTCCGTCTTGGTTTGATTCACGGAGTACGGAGTAATACTGTGCTGAGTATGTTAGTCGGTGGCAGCCAGAGGTTCGGTGCGGACAAACCCCGGCCGCTTGTGGCCTCCCAATCCTGGCTTTAAATTAGCCACAGTAACAGTCCAATCTCGCCAATCATATCACCGGAGATTAGACTGCAGGGGTAGTCAGCACAGTGTCAACCACTAAAGGTTTTCACGGTCAGATATTTATTATTATTAGTTGCTCTCATTTGGCGGGCTAAATGCGCCTGGTCCTGTAGGGCCAAGTTCTCTGTCGTAAATTTGTTCTAGTCTCCTCCGTGTCATTATGCATGGAAATGATGATTGGCGTCCAAGTCTGCCGTAAAAGACGGACAGGAACCTCTGTATCCGCCCCTTGCCTTACATGTCGTGGATGAGTCCGCGTCAACACGTGCATCACAACGGCTGTGAACACAGTTCTTCCAAGGTTCATCTCGATTGGCATGGATCTGCGCTTCAACGTCTCGGAGGTCAGTCATTGACACCTAATCCCAATCAGCAACAGTCGCTGGGACTGAGGGGTCATGATCCGCGTCTGAGACAGGTTTCTCTCTGTCTGCCCATGCGCGTCTCTACCTTGCACGCCGTCGCACGATCGCAGCTTGCAGGAACAAAATTCAAGACGGAGAACAAAGTATTGGAACCCTTTTCAAATAACCCAAAAAATACTAATTCAAACTAGCAGCACAATATCATCTCTAGGACCCAACGCTGAAACAACTGGCTATGCCTCCTACTCTAAAGTACTGACATCAGTGAAGCTATCTTCGACCCTCCACATGAGCCACATGAATAGGCTACGATACGGCGCAAACTTGTCCGATATCTCCAACATGTCCTGCTCTGACATGTACTTCCACTTGCCTCCCTTTGACTTCAACTTGGCCACATCTCTCCCTACAAATGCGGCCATCCCTCTCTGAACGCCCAAGTCTCCTACCGAAAATACATCCATTCGCTTCAGTCCAAAACAGGCGAACATTTCGACAGACCATTTGCCCAGTCCCCGAACGGCAATGAGCTTTTCCACCAGTTCTTCGTAGGGGGCTTCGTGTAATAATCTTGCACTCAGCTCGCCACTGGTGAACTTGTCTGCCAGACCTTTGATGTATTCTGCCTTGCGCTGTGAGAGTCCTGCCGTTCGAAGTTTGTCAATCGTGCACGGAGCTACTTCCGATGGATGGGGAAATCTTGGTCCATCTTCCTGGTCGTCGAAGAGGGCCACGAACTTGGCTTTGATGGATTTGGCCGCTGCCCCGGAAACTTGTTGCGAAATGATGCCGCTGGCTAGGCTCTCGAATGGGTCAATCCTCTCTGCCAGTCCCTCTGGCGAGAACATCTTGCAGTGATTCTTCTCCACTAGAGGCCGCATTCTCTCATCGACACGAATCAGATGCGCGCATGCCGTGTCGAGTAAATTTTCCGTCGTGATCATTGCGGCCGGCGCTCTTGATGGTGACTCGGGCTCGGGCTCGGGCTCGGGCTCGGGCTCGGGCTCGGGCTCGGACTCGGGCTCGGACTCGGGCTCAGCATTCTTCGATGCTACCACCCTCGAGGTCTCCGGAGACAGGAGCGCAGCGTTTGTGGCCCTCGGGTCAGCTAGCCTCACCACTTTCGGATTTGGAAGCTTTCTTCCTCCTGCTGGTTGCCCTATTGCAGTTGCCGCGCTAGGCGTAGGCGTCAATGGCGGAGCGGCTTGGATTTGCCGTGTCCGCCGCTTCGTAGGCGTCGTAAATCGATGTTGTTCCATGGTTGCCTGTGATGGTGACGATGGCCCTGATGTCGTTGCTTTGCGCTTTCGCTTGTTCGGGGGAGTCCTGGTGGGAGATGGCATGCTCTCCGTTTCCGTTGCCTTGGTTTCCACTTGGGCACTGAGCCGTGATGATGAGCGCCGTGCTGCTGCCATCGTAGTAAGTGGTCGAATGCGCATTCGCCTACTGGCTATGGGTGCACGATGGGTGGCCGATAAATGTAACCTTAAGAGCAGCAGTGCAGGTAACTTGAGGCGTACTCCGTAATTACATCAACGTATTGATTGTTGACGATTTCCTCGATCCCTTGACATGGCGCGGAGTTGTAGAAACGAGAGTTCACGAGGGTGAGATGCGGCTTATGACAAGTTCTGAGACTAGCAGTTCAGGTGTACTCTGTGCATATTTCGCCAGCAAATAAACATACAACCTGTCCCATAAAACATGCTACAACAAGCACACATAACGGGCGTTCGTACGGAATAAATGCCCAGAACACGGAGCTAAAATCCATGTTGAATGTACAGGGTAGTCATCCCACCCGGAGAAAAGCCGATGCCCGCCAGGATTATAATAGCTTTCCCCGGGCAAAATTCACCCTCAGACAAACTCCCAATTAAAGCAACCATTCTCCCAACAAGGCAGCCTGTCACCGATCAAGTTCCTCGTGCAGATTCCTCGATCGCGCCCGCACAACAGCTTGGCCGCCCTCATAACAACCATGAGTTTCGTGCCCGTGAACCCGCGGCCTATGCTGCAAGATCTTGTCAACAAGCCTGTTTTCGTGCGCTTGAAGTGGGGGCAGGTCGAATACAAGGGCACGCTGGTGTCGGTCGACAGCTATATGAATTTGCAGCTCTCCGGAACGGAGGAGTATGTGTCCGATAAGCCGACTGGCTTGCTGGGGCAAGTCCTGATCAGGTACGTTCACGAGGATTACAGAACCGCATGGGTCGAGGGAATTGCTGATGATTCGCTCGTAGATGTAACAATGTGCTCTGGGTTCGCGGTGCCGAGGAAGGAAAGGACGCCGCCATGTCGGGGTAATGGGTGACGCTGAAATTAAGGCTTGACACAGCTAGGACGGGAAGTTTGAGATCCATGGTTGGACGGATGAACAAACCGTTGATGCCGCCAATTCACCACGCGACGGACGATTCGAAACCTCGGTCTTGACGACATAAAACATATATTGCACCCAGAACGCTGTCATGACGCAAAGCCGTGTTTGATATTATAGTGGAAAAGTCACGCCGTGACTTTGAAATCATGGCGAGAGTTCTATTGATGGACCATGGGCAGAGGGACACTGCTGCACATCTGACTGGCCGTCTGGGTCATAGAGAGTGATAGCACGAACATATACATAAACGGGAACATTGGAAACGAGGGGAGAGTACACTGCTGGGAATCCAGGGAAGCTTTTGCGACTTCACGGGGCGGCTTTTGACATGGCAGAGCACTGGTGTATGAGGAGTGCATGGTGAAGTTGACTAAAAGATTGATCCCTTGCAGGCTCAAGATGGGATCATGTCCGCTGAAATGGTCTGTTTTCGAGGACTTGTTAGCAGAGTTGAAATAGGAATGACGATACCCACGAGCGCAACCAGACTAGTTTCTGTCTGAATGGTGATTTGAAAGACTTTTGGAAGATACAGTATGCTGCAGCGCACGAGCGCATGATTCGATAATGCATCATACTACTGTGTAGATGCCTTGTTGCTATACGCACCCAGACTCGATGGCCATTACAATCCAGTTAATTTGCTAATAGTGCGTCTCGGAACCTGTTTATGGGAGTGCCAGCGCACTTGGAAGCATATCATCGGCAATACCTCCTGTAATTAGGTTTCTGTCTCAATGAAAATATATATGTAAGAATAAAAGAATGCAATACTACGTACGGGGGTATGAGCGCATATATCATGAGTGGGCACCCCGAGGAAGCTTTCAGATGCCATGACGCAAATTTGTGGAACTAGGGCGTCGCCGAATACGAGCCCTGTTGGCGATATAGTCACATCGCACGTCGTATTCGTTCCTCACAAACACGGTGGCGTGACAAGTATAAAGGCTTGGTCTATACATGAATACGCAGATGGCGGGGAAGATGGGAAAACGTGTTTCTCCTGAGCACAGATGGGATGGAGAACGGACTCCCAAGGGGTCCATGTCACGTTCACGTCTTCAGGCGAGATAAGAGCAGCATCTTGTCATCTCGATGTCAAAGTTGTTGGACACGAGTGCGAGCAGGTGCCAGTCGTAGATGCTAACTTTTTACCCAAGAACTTTAAAATTAAGGATGCCACATCGCAATGGTTTCTCCTGGACCCCCGGTAACGTGTCTGGTCTATGTAAGGTCTGCGGTCAGCTTGAGCCCCAGAGGTGTACCCCAGGTGCCAAGGTACTGGCCCTGCCCGCCTGGGGCTCAAGGTTCGCAGCGAGCCGAGCCAGTAAAACCCCAGTAAAACCCCAGTAACACCAGCCTAGAACGAACCAGAGCGTCACTAGTTGACCCTTGATGGCATGCCCAGGTGGTTTTTTCTCCCCCCCCCTCAACCCCCAGCGATGAAGGATTTTGTCTAAGCAGCATATCGCGACCTGCCGACTTGACTTGTCTGCCTTTGGCACTTGCATTGACCATCTCGTGCTTTGTCGAGGTCCGGAACTGTTTCGTCATTGGTTTCTTCTTCTTCTTTCGTCCCCCGGTTGACACCCATCGCTCGTTTGTGCCACCATTGTTGTACTTTGATCCACGCTTTCGTTATCCCAACCCCCTGGCTCCCACGACGCCCCGAATCGAAAAGCCAGTCGCAAGGAGCAAACACCGACGACAAACACACGACCATCTGTCAACCGATCGTTACCTCTGGCCTGGCGTGTAACACTCACACAAATCGCCCATCATGCTTCTCCCCAAGGGCGGTTTGAATTGGAAAGCTGCTCGAGCTCAGTTGCCGACGACTCGCGTTGTATGGAATCTTGTCACACGGACGCGATTCTTACTTTTTGTGGCAGCCACTGGCATCATTCTGTTGTTATGGCGCGGCATCAGCAGCTCAGCGTCGGAAATGCAAAGGTAGGCGCAACTCGGTACAATAATCTCTCGCAAGGAAAGGTGTCTTTTGCAAGTCACGTAACCCATATCACGAGGCGACTGACATATGATCGTAATCGTAGCTTCTACTGCTGGGGCCCCTCAAAACCCCCGATAGACATGTCACAGAATGAGTACGCTAGGTGGAATGCGCACATGCAGACGCCCGTCATCTTCAACCAACATGCCCCTCTAAAGATCGAGTCCACCACGATACAGAATATCGACCTCAACCCTATCAAGTCCACGCGCAATGCCGTTGCCAACGAGGAAAGAGTGCTTCTCCTCACACCTCTCAAGGACGCCGCTTCTCATCTATCGAAATACTTCGAGCTCCTTGCCGAAATCTCATACCCTCACCACCTGATCGATCTCGCTTTCCTCGTATCCGACTCCACGGACGATACCCTTGCCCTTCTCGCCTCCGAACTGGACCGCATCCAGAAGCGACCTGATAAGATCCCTTTCCGAAGCGCTACAGTTGTTCAGAAGGACTTCAACTTCCATCTCAGCCAAGATGTCAACGAGAGACACTCGTTCGAGGCTCAGGGTCCTCGCAGAAAGGCTATGGGAAAGGCCAGAAACTATCTGCTATATGCAGCAATGAAACCGGAGCATTCTTGGGTCTACTGGCGCGATGTCGACATTGTAGATAGCCCCTCTACGATTCTGGAAGACTTCATCGCACACGACAAGGACATACTGGTTCCTAGTAAGGACTCGAGACCCTTTTCTTCTTCACCTTTTTTTTTTTTTTTTTTTTTTTGGTAATGACATCTTTGCTAATTCTGAGACAAAGATGTCTGGTTCCACCGATACGAAAAGGGTGTCGACATTGAGGGCCGATGTGAGTGGCTATATCCTCCTGTGACTTGATCGAATAAAATGCTGATAATGTGCTTAGTTGACTACAACTCGTGGGTCGAGTCCGATAAAGGTCGCAGATTGACCTCGACTTTGGACAAAGATGTTGTCCTCGCAGAAGGTTCGTAGAGCTTTCCCAGCAAACATAATCATTGGAAGATTCTAACCTTCTTCTGTAGGATACAAGCAGTATGACACCGGCAGAACATACATGGCATTAATGGGCGACTGGCGAGAAAATAAGGATGAAGAGATAGAGCTTGATGGTATCGGCGGCGTAAGCATCTTGGTCAAGGCTGATGTACACCGATCTGGTAAGTCTTGTGTGTTGTGCGTGCTTGTCAATGCATGCTAATGCAGATGTTGCGGCCAGGCATAAACTTCCCCTCCTACTCGTTTGAGAACCAAGCCGAGACGGAAGGATTTGCCAAAATGGCTAAACGAGCCGGTTACCAAGTTTTTGGTCTTCCTAACTATGTCGTTTGGCATATCGACACCGCCGAGAAGGGCGGCAATTTGTAGTCTTGTCATGACACACCAACTTTCCCACGAACACGACAAATTACTACCACTGACACCACAATACGATTCACATGTCTGATATTTCGCCCGGATGGGTTCGAACCCACCCTCTTTGAAAATTTTTCCGCAAAGAGACGAATTATTGTATGAGCGTTCATGATAATACATCAACACCTGGGGGGCAGGGGAAGCAATAGGTGGACTGCATGGGGTGGACCGGAACTCCCTTTTTTTCTTTTCTCGTTCCCGGTCGCGTTACCAAGGCGAAAACATATTTTACAGTGTTTCAGCCGCAGGAATAATCGATCGGACTTGACGGGTAATGCATCTTCTTAGTTCTGTGATTGGGGTCTGCTGATGTCGACCACTGTCTTTAATTCTCGCAGAAATTAGACGTCAACAGCTCATACCTTGGGCGTCTTTGCGTTTGCGCTTTGACTTGCACATTTCTTGTTTACTTATTTTGGAGGAGTCGGCCGATTAGCCTCTCGGCCATTTCAGGAATAGTCCTTTTATTTTTATTGGTGTGTGAATAGAGCACTGTAAAGCAAGGTGGTTTCACAATAACAGACTTCAAAATTCTGACTTGAAAGAAAAAAATTCAATGTCAAATACTATGTGATGGCTTTGATGGGTCAGATGTTGCTGGAAACCTACATATCTACGCCATCACATGACGGACCGGGTGAAGTGCGGTTAATCAAAGAATGTTGTGCTGTTGCTGGTCAGAAGTGCCGTCACCCGCTTGGAGCAAGGCGACCGCCACTTGTTGACTTGATCGCCTGCAGCCTATTATTCGTTGCGCAACCTACGGATTTCTCGATCATCTCTTCCTCTTCAAGCAGCGAGTGCTAACGAGGATTCTTCCCAAGGGACCTACCTATTCACCTGCTTTTTTTTTTTGCGAACCGGCACGCGCCTTTTGGGTCCCATTTGCCGTACCTGACGTGGCTCACCTGATTGCCTGGGAGAGGGATACCCCACCAGACCCGACGTTGCTTCCATCTCTTTCTTATCTACGCAGCAACCATCAGACTCATCACCGCCTCTACATACATCCTTCGCGTACCAACCAAGTCGCTGTTGACACTTGCAACCGGATCGCCCTTCTTCTAGCCCTATTGCCTTCAAAAACCTACTGTGCCAACGCCTTTCGTGACAGTCACCCCATCAGCGATCGATCAAGATGTGGAGTTGGTTTGGCGGCGGTTCCGCCCAGGCTCGAAAGGACTCCCCCAAGAATGCTATTCTCAACTTGCGATCGCAGCTCGATATGCTGCAAAAACGAAACAAGCATCTACAGAGCCAAATAGACGAGCAGCATGAGATTGCGCGCAAGAATGCGACCACAAATAAGAACGGTAAGCACCATGGCGTAACTCATCACAACTCTATCGCCTGCTCAGAGGGTCCCTGGTGCGGGGCAGATTGTCTGAATAAATGAGACTAATGGAAGCATGGGATCGATGTAGCCGCCAAAGCTGCCCTTCGACGTAAAAAGGCAAACGAACACACGCAGGAACAAACATTGGCACAAATACAAACGCTTGAGACACAGATCAACTCGATCGAATCCGCCAACATCAATCACGAGACCTTGCTGGCGATGCAGCAAGCTGGCAAGGCTATGAAGCAAATTCACGGCAAGCTTACACCGGAGAAGGTGGACCAGACAATGTGGGTTGTCCTCAACATCAAGGGTGCCGATGTTGTGAATTTTGAGCCGCGATTTACTGACACGATGGGGGACTATCAGGGACGAACTGCGGGAACAGAATGCGCTCAGCGACGAAATCGTCAATGCGATCACGAACAATCCTATCGGCGACCCCATCGACGACGACGAGCTGGAGGCAGAACTGGACGAGCTGCAACAGGAGAAGCTGGACGAGGACATTCTCAAGACGGGCAGCGTACCGGTGACGGATATTGTGCAAAGGATGCCCTCAGTGGCCAACCAAGAACGTAAGCGCAGTTCGAGAAAAGGCAGAGACAGACTGGCACAGGCAAGATGTGGCGGAAATTCAGGTGTGACTATGCTAACTGTGAGTCCGCAGCGGTATCAGACAGGGCCCAAGCCGAGAAAGAGGACGACGAGGAAGCCGAACTCAGGAAGCTTCAAGCCGAGATGGCCATGTAAGGGGCAAGGAGTTGTGCCGAGTGTGGAGGAATCGTGGAGTCAGTTCTAGCATAGCATACTTTGGGAGCGGGCGAGGGAAACACGTCGAAGAAAGTGGCTTTGCCCCCGCCCACCTCCCTTCCCCCGGGAGTCAGTGGTTCGTGGCCGTGTGATGGGTGTTTGTTTGGGCGTTGGCGTCTTGAGAGGCTTCTTTCCGTACTTTTGTCCTTGCGCGAGTGAGCATGAAGTGAAGTTGATGGTGTTGGAGATGGCAGATCAGAAAGCACTTTGGCTTTGGGTCTTTTACCAGATAAATTTTGTTGTGGATGTTATTTCGGATGTTGTATGGTGATAGACACACAATCTACGATGGAAATGCTGCCGCGTGTTGACATGATGCGTTCGTGCATGTAAGGCATCGTCCAGGTCTCAACTCATGTAGCCGACGAGACCAAAGAGACCAAGCCAGCTGAAGAAGTTGCAAAAAAAGCACGCTAATATCCTCATCGCCACGTCGCCACGTCGTCCTGAATGCCTCGTTGGTTCCCGCAACCCACCTTCCCCCGCGCACGCACGTGACGTGTTTCATTTTGGGAAACCCTGCCGAGTTCAACGCTGCGCGCTTAGCTCAACACTCGTCAGTGTCGTCACAACGCACCAGCGGCTACGCGAGACCACGACAGCCACCCAGTGTGCATGGAAGCGCTGCGGGATGCCACACCACGGCAATCCATTGGACGGAATCTCTCTGGCGCCGAGAACACTGCAGGATGGAGGACAACGGGGCAGACGGCCAGGTGCGGTAGATGGTCAATGACGGCGGTTGCGAGCATGGCGCCAACGGACTGTGTGGTGTAGGCGGGAATGAGCCCGGCAGAGGTGAAATATTGAATCGACGAGTTATCCTGTTTCCAGATCGTTTCCCGTTTCCCTACTCTGTATTATTTATCTGCTGCGTCGACTCTTCCCCCCCCCTTTCCATCTTCTTTTATGGAACCAAGGAGCTCTTTTCCTTTTGTGCAGTTTCCTGCTGTCATTGCTCTCATCGTTACGACTCATTTTCCTTTCTCTTTATTGACGCCCTGTCTTGCTACTCTCCGATCCTATCATAGAGTGTGAGCAGCAATATTCGCTCTTCAGCGATAGATGGCATGGATGGTCGGGATGCTGGTCGTCTCTGAAAAGGATCCCTAGATCGATTCGAGATTTCCACTTAGGTATGCATCGATTGCTTCGCAGGAAATCCATCCTCATCGAAAAGAAACACGTACGAATTCCGACAGCAGAGATTCAAGACGTTTCATCCATCTCAAAAAAGAAGGATTAGAATGCACCTCCCACGAAGCCTTTTGTTTCTGCCGGTCCTTACATGTCCCATTGCTGCTGTTGAGAAGAGCTGGCCGGTTTCGAATCTCACGCTCGAACTGTCCCGTTTCGTGCCCGCGTGCGCGGAGGACTGCTTTACTTCTTTCCTGCAAGCGAATTATGGCCTTGAGCGCGGCAGGGAGAAGATTCCCTCTTTGCAGGACCTCTGCTCTACGGATGGCGAGACGGGATTCACGGTTGGTGAGGGCGCGGTGCAGTGCATTGCGGCGGAGAAGAGTATCGATGGCTGCTCTGATACGGATGCAAGTTGTGAGTTTTTTTTTTCTTTCCTCAAGGGTCGCGCGCCCGGGGGGGGGGGGGGGGAGGGCGTTTGTACTTTCTGACAGTCCTAGGCGAAGGTTTGGAATGAGTTCTGGGCTGACAAAGTGATCTTGGTACATTTAGCATCGGTGATTTACAATGCGCATCAGATGTGTACAGACCAGCCTGGTGCTATAACACCGACTCACGGGGTCATAACTGCCACTTTGTTGCTGCCTCCTTCGGGTGCAGGGCCTGTATCATTCCCGGCGCCTTCAAGGACTGCTCGTACGAGGAGCATGTCCAGGACGACCGGTCGTGCCTCGACGTTGGTCGTCGATACGCACTCGCTTACTCGCACCACTTCTTCTGCGTTGAGCACGACAGACACCACTCTCGGAACATCGGTGTCGACGGGGACGCGACCTGCTGCCGAAACGAGCACGACAACGGCGGCGGCAGCGGCAGCGGCAGCAGCAGCAAGGGCAGCAAGGGCAGCAGGTAGTGGCGGCTCACTTACGCCTTTCCAGAAGGCGGGCATTTCGGTGGGAGTCATTGGGTTTGCCATCATTGGTGTTGGATTATTCCTCCTTTTGTCTCGATTGCGTCGGGCCAAGAAGAAGCGAGAGCACAAGCGTCTTCCGGAAACACCAAGCAGACGAGATTCGTTGGGATACAAGTTTGATAGAAACCACGGGGGAGGGCATACTGGCGGCGACGCAGCGTGGATGGCCAACTCCGTTCATCCATGCCGTGGTCCTAATGGCGCTTCTTCAATACCGTCCGTCAAAACAGCCGCAAGATCAACGACTGCGACTCCATCAGCAGCACCTACGGCCGCCTGGTCCGCCGCAGGACCCCCAGCCGGCCCATCAACGACTTCTACTTCTAGTTCGGCAGCGCCTTCAAGGGCATACAACCGAACAAGTTGGCGCCCCAGTGCCATTGGCCTCGCCATATCGCCCGCCGCATCCAAGAATGCTCTGCCGAGGCCGAACTCCAGACCGATATCCAAGCTCCTACCGGCCAGGCCACTTCTCACACTCACCATTCCCAAGAAACCGTCCACCCCCCCCACCGAATATGCCGACATGCCCTCTTACAGAAACCAATCCGAAACGTCGTCGCCGAAATACACTCACGTGACATCTTATCCGCCCGTTCTTCCAAAATTCTTGGGTGTTCCAGAACGACACGATGATTTCCTGAGCGTGACAAAGACGACAAACAAGCCCCGGGAAAGCACAATGACGGAATTTGAAGAGGACGGGCGCGAATCATCGTCGATGTCTCCCCAGGGCCAGATATGGAGACCGCCGAGACCGCCCAGCGCAGTGCCCCTATCTGCTGCGGCGTACTATGTTGCTGATAAGCACGGCAATTGGATTCTCGGGGATGCCAGGAAGATCTCGCAGACTGCCGAGTTGGAAGGGACGACGCCGCTCACTGCGCATCCGAAGCTCGCGACGAGCATGACGATTCTGCCGATTTCGAACAACCAGCAGAAGACGGATCAACCGCAGTCGTCGAGCAACAACAACGCCGCCCAGCCTGGCGTGACGTCTCATGCCGTGTCACACGTTGCTTTCCATCGACCAGGTGCTCGACGCTCATCATCAGCACCGAATCCCCCGGCCCCGGCCCCGGCCCCGGCTCAACAGTGCATCAGAGTAGTTACCGAGCCGCTGCTGAAGCTTCAGGACGCGCAGGACGATTTCGTGCCCCGCCCCTTATTCTCGTCTCCGCGACGCTCGTCAGGCAGGAGTCTGACTCGTCCGCGGGTACCCTCTGCGGACAGCGGCATCACAACCATGACTACTACTTCCTCCGAGGACGAAGAGGACGAAAAGGACGGGGAGCGCCCCCCGAACGTCCAACAGATCAACTTGCCGCCCGTGGCGGAATCTCCAGGGAACGAAAATGCCCATGCCCATGCCAATGCAAACGGACACGGACACGGACACGGACACGGCAGATCGCCCGTGTCGTATCCCAAAATCCCGGGACGAGACACGGGCCCGACGGGGACGAGAGCGAAGCTGGTCCCCCCAAGGATGCCAACCACCACAGTCAAGACTTGGCCACCGAGCAGCCCATCCCGTGCTGGAAACACAATGCGACTCGTCAAGCCGTCCCCCGAACCCGAACCCGAACCCGAACCAGCAGAAGACGACGACAGGACGCAGCTCCCTTCTGCTTCAATTCCCGGCCAGCGGCCACGATCCCAGTTGCAGCAGCCCTCGCCGTTCCCAGCCCACCAGCAGACCTGGCAGTCATCACCTCGGGCCCGACGCCCCCCCTCGCCCAGCTGGATCCCCGGCCTCCCCGCCCAGCCGCACCCGCAACGCCGGCCCCAGCACACCAGCACCGGCCCCGGCACCAGCCCCAGCACCCTCTGGTTGCCCCCGCAAGCCCGCGCCCGCGCCCGCACGCTCAAGATGGAAACAGAGCCCGACCACGAACGTCCGCTTTTCCGTCCCATCCTATCCATTTCCACAGACTGGCACACAGGCAGCGCTCCACAACCCCGCGTCTTGCCCTCCTCGCCACCGTGGTTGCCGACATTGACGCCGACGAGGCGCGGCACAGACTTGTACTTGAATGTGCGATGATGATGACGCACGAGAGCCAGACGTTCTGCTTTTGGAGAGACCAGTCTTATTTTTCTTTTTTTCCCCCTCTCCTCTTCTATCCATGCCAAGCGAGTAAAGTAGTCGTGTCGTGTCGTGTCGCCTCTGCACCTGTCTGTACTTCTTGGTTTCTTACTCTACATTTTCGCTCATGGAAAAATAGATAGGGCTGGGCTGGATGTATGGATTCGTGGCGACGTATCTGGCTGGCTATGTAATGCTGCGCTGCTGTGTATATTTTACGATTCATCATATGATAAATCAAGGCATGGAACAAAATTGAACGCCAACCTTGTTGCCATTCTGCACCCACGAGAACTCCACCGCTTTGTTCAGCACGCAGAGTGCCGCGTACCAAGACAATTCACAATCTAACAATCGCCTTTCCTCAATTAAAAAAAGTCGTGACTTGAATTTCTAAGGTACTAGGAAGTAAAGCAGAAGGAATGTAGGGAAATGAGCCCATGTTTGAAAAACTACTTAACACATCGTCAAACTCTTCTCAGCTCATGGTGTCAGTGGCATCAACATCGTTTTCTTCGCATCCTGCTACCAGACTGAATCTAGCGCCTTGCTCGTCCGTCCCTACTGCCGTCGCTTGCCTCATCCGGCGTTCGACTCAACGCACAGCCTCTTCTGCCTCGCCGAATCGACTGTGTAGTCGCTCCTGGTACATCATCACGCTCGATGTCTCTCATCTCGATGGGCTCACCACGCTCGCTGCTATCACCGGTTCCGCGCAGCCTTCGAGCACTCCGCTTCTTGCCATGAAATAATTCATGAGCGTCCCGTCGAAAGTCACTTAGATGGTCATCCAGGGCACCCATTCCCTGGTCCCAGACCTCGCGATTGAGATGACCGCCAGCATCGATTAGTCTGTTTTTCCTCCGAATCTCTTGCCATCGCGTCATGCCGCCGAGCTCAAAGATGTTCATGCGGCGCTTCTTGCTCGTGGGGTTCCCAATCATGACCGGTCGCCACGCCTTCTCTTCTTCAATGACTGCCCGTGCATCATGCGGCATGGAAACTCGCCTGATCGTGGACCGACGCCGAGCATCGACCAGCCTGTCCATTTCTTGTGATTTGGACTTTGGAACAATTTGAACCTCGGCGAATCGGATCAGAACAAGCAGCAGCAGAAAAGTTAGGACGAGCAATATGCCTGCCACGACGCCCGTAGACACCTGCTGCCCGAGCGTCCTTGTGACATGGCCACCGAGAGCAGTTGAACCAGCCGCCAAAACGAAAGCCAAGGAATGTATTGAGGCAAATCCGGCGGTGACTCTGGGAAAAGATGAATAGTTTGTCCGTTTGTGTGCTCTACCCGAGCCATGTTTTTGTCGACCAGTCATTGCAGGTGACAAGTCCGAGCAGTCAAACGCCTCCATCACCAATCCATTGCATTCCGAGATGGCGAGACAGGAAAAAAAGCCCACAAACCCTGTGAATATTGTCGGCACACTGACGTGAATTGGCGGGCCAGACGACACACTAGCGTAGCATATACCTGCTAGAGGTAGAAGCAGAGTAAAAACTGTGCGACGTACAAGGTGAGATGACCATGCTACCTTCCTGTTGAGCGTTGCCAGGTTGTTGTTCAACTGAGCTTGGCGAGATCGCGAGAATAAGTTGGCCTTTTGAAAGGGGATCGCAAGGAGAGCACCCAATGCCATGACGCCAACAAACAAGCCAACCTCAGTGGACCTCAGTCGATAAAATCGCGAAACAAGAGAGCCGAGCAATATGATTATGAGGACAACCTGGGCGTAGATCCAGGCCGAGTAAAGGGCCATGACGGCGAACCCTGGCTGCCGAAGCATTTCCAGATTGAGTGCGATGCCGTGGTATACTTCTTGGCCCCACCACTTCGGGCCAGTCTTCACCCGATGCATCATGATCTCACCTCGCGCGACTCGCCTCGAAATGTCTTCGCCAGTGCGCACCTCAGCCACGGATCGGCGATATGCTGAACGCCGAACCTCGGGACAAACAACGTTCAGCATGAGAACAACTGCTATGACCATGATACTGATGTAGAAGCCCCAGGCGGGATGGTAATTGTCAATGACACAGGCGCCGACCAGAAATCCCACTCCCAGGGAGCCGATCCAACACCAGGTCCAAATGCCGAGCCACACTCCCATGCCACCACCATGTCGTCGGGCATCGTGATGATCAACAACTTCCTGGTGGGGATTGCAGCTCATGAGGGAGGCACCAAAGAGGTCTGTTAAAATGGCATGGAAGTTCATGCTCGCAAAGCCGAGTGATGCTCCCATGAGAGCCCTCGCAACTAACAAGAAGCATCTCCAAGGGACGGCATTGGCGAGCCTCTGAGAGTTCACAGCCAGAGCCTGAGGAAACAGAAGAGGCATCGCCAATACTAAACTCGAGAGGATGTAAGGTTTCCTTCCATGAAGTAGGGGCAGCGGCCAGAGGAAGAACGTGGGAATAGCCAGGCCCAGGAAACAGGCAGTATTTCCATGAATGATGAAATGAGACTGGTCGATGACGTAGTATTGGATGGAAGGGACTATACCAGCGTAGATTCCCAATATGATTCCAATCAGCGCTGTGCTGATGCAAGCAACCGAGGCGACAAATCTTTTGCGGGAAGGTGACCAATCTCGAGCAACGGGCTGCCGTTTGTGGGACTTGGCCAGGCTGAAGCCTTGAGCGCCTCTTAGGCTAACGTGCGATCGGCCATGGAGACTGATTCCATGGTCTATGTGAAGTGGCCTCCCAGCGATATTGCGGTTTGGCAGTTCAGCTTCCTCTTCTGTCCTCACCGTCTCATGAACACCGTAGTCCGATCGGAGAACGCTTCTCCCTGCGTGTCTCAGACTGCGATTTCGAACGTTGTCGGGGTGTGGCAGATTGGGTTCAAGGGCTCTGCCACGGCCATGAGGATTGGGGATAGCAGGCTCCGCCTTTGAGTTTGCGCAAGTCTTGTGCTCGATGGAAAGTTTACCCAGCTTTTTGCTGGACTTTCTGCGGGGAATCCTGAGACCATTACCAACCTCACCAAGACCTATGCTGCTTTCACGCGGGTCCAAAGCTTTGTTGGGTCCAGTAGTCTGAACGGATTCGCCAAGCTTCGATCGCCCAACGAGGCCATGTGACTTGCCAATGGACGACGTGTTGGTTACTGCCCGCCGATCCGAGTCGGTGGTGGGAACGACGAGTCCAAAATCGCCGCCGCTACCATCAGCGCTCGCCGAGCAGAGACTAGGCCGGGAGGCGGCGTGAATTGTTCCAGTTTGACTGGGCATACCTCGACTATGAGAATGGAGGCTAATGAAAGCCTGTTTATACGGCTCTTGCGGCGGCGGAGAAGTTGGCTGATCGACGACTTGAGAAGCGATGGCAAGTGCCTCGTTCAATAGTCTCTCCAGATCACTGACGGCGCGTTTGAAGCCAACACGGTCGAATTTGGAAGGTGTGTATTCAGAGGGCACGCATGACCTTCCATGGGATCTCGTAGGAAGGAGGTGGGACAAGACTGATTCCGAATACCTGTCTTGCTCTGGCGATGTGTTGCAAATTCTGTCAATATTGCCTGGTCTCCTGGTGTACTTTGGTGTATAAGTCTCTGGATGCTTCAAGACATCTCTCAGCCATTGCTTTGTGCGTTTGTGATCGAATAAAGAACCCGACGATTGGCACTTCTGCGAGGAGGGGCTTGGAGCAGGCACCGAAAGAGGCTTGTCCCATTTGGCTGGTTTTGACGCAGCAGTGTTGGCAGGATCATACTGCTCATTGGGCGTGAGGTCAGGTGCTGGCCTCATTTTGGAGACTGAACTTTGCCCATGATGCCCATGTTTGTTTGTGAACGAGGGCGGGTCAAAAAAAGGTCGGATTTTGGAATTGGGGACTGGGGCGTGAAGAACCGTGGGTGCCGATGCAACATGAAGAGAGTTCTCAATTGTCCGATGCGGCGCTAAATTTTGATGCTCGCAGCGTGGTAAAGTGTCTGGTCTGGGCAGGAGAGAACCTTGCCGATTCCCCGAAACAGTTGCAGTACCTAACCCGTGGTCGGGGGGTTTCGACGTTGTTTTCAGTCCCTTTGATGCATCTACTTGTTCTGCTTGCGTGACATCCGACAAGGTCCCAACATGAGGGGCTTCCCGCTCCTTGTCGGCAGCCGCCATGATCTCGTTGCCGCGCAAGTCGGTTGCAGCAGGACAATCCTCTATTGAGTGAAGTGCACTCTTGAGTGTCTGTGGTCGTTCATCTGCACTCAAACGACGGTGGCCATTCTGAGAACCTATTGGACTGAAAGAATTGTCTTTACTTGGGTCTCGGCTGATGGCGGAAGCAACAAGAGGTTCAGTGCTAAAGAAGCTCGAAGAAGGATCTGTCCCGATACACCCGACCTTTTGATGCCCTTGGGGAGATTGAATGGCCATAGCTGACTGGATTTTGGGTTCAGATAGTTGATGATCCGAACCCCGACGACCCGTGGGTGCGTCGGAAAGGCATGGCCGGACTTTTGAGACAGGCACGTAGAGGTAGTCTCGACATGAAGCAGTAGTAGGATCAGGTGTCTGGAGGGACTGACTCGTTTCTGGAGTATAAGAGAATGACTCTACTTTGGGAGTGCTTTCGTACCCGTTCAAGACATGGAGGCCATTTGCCGTAGCGTCGAGCCCAGCGGTCAAATCTACCCCCGTTACTGCGGCGGAGGTATGCTCTAGATCTATCGCCGTCGATGACGGAGACAGTATAAAGCCACTTTGCGGATCTGAAGAATTGTCCTTGTGGCTGCTGATATCAAAAGGGGCTACCTTGTTGTGGGTTTGGCGATAGTATAGTCCCTAACTATTCGCGTTTTCGATACCACCGTGCGACAAGTGCTGCAACTCGGCCGGTCGAGCTTTCGAAGTATGGATAGCATAAGAGCGTAGATCCTGTGATCCTGTTTGATCTGTAGTTTGCTGTAAGGAGTTGTTTGTACTGTCCACCGTACCTCTACCTTGTGAAGGCATCGCGGCCGGATTCGCATCCGCTGCCATGGTGGACGATAAAATGCAGAGCGATGGTCGATACAGATCATCGGCTGCAGCAAAGGTTGGTGGGGAGAACACACTCTTGGGGCGCTGGCTAGGGCGACACAAACACGTATGGCGAATGCTGATGAACAACAACAGTTCGACGGCTGATATTTCTCCTAGCTCGGAAGGACGTCCTAGTCTGAAAGTCTTCAGTTTTCCAATGGCTGAATTTAAATGTTTCTGGGAAAAGAAGGCCAACTCTGAAAGACTGGTGGCGATCACAGCAGTAGCCAATTCGAGAAGAACATTGCTAGGCAGCGCCGTAGTCAGACTTTCGTCGTTGCAACAGGGGCTGAGGGCGTTTCCAGGACCCAGACTGAATGAAGCAACAGACTCGACTCGGGCGTTGTCCTCCTTGGAGAAGATGCGCCGGAAACCCCCCTCGTTTCGATGCCTCTGTGGGTCGATTGCTTGGAAGCGGTGCTACGTGAAAGTCGCAAATGCCCACATCCATGTCCTGGTCGGGCTGCTAGGCCTGGGTGTGGTTGAGAAACGCAGGGTACATCCCGAACAGGCTTTTGTGATTGCGGCAGACGACGAAGAATGTAGTGGCTCGCGACGCGGCCCCGACGCGGAGCGAGGAGCGAGAAGCAGTGTCTCACGATAGAGAGCTGAGTGGAAGTGTCCTGCGTCAAGTGGTGTTTGGAGGTTGTAAAAAATAAGCGGAAGAATGAGCTTGGACAAACGAAAGAGGTTCACGGAGACGGACCACGAGGTCAAAGGTGCGATAAATATAATGGAACGTAATATGAATGCTTGCGGCGTAATACGGTCAGGAGAATGAAGAGGGATCATAAGGTGGCGGCTAATGAACGGGGGGAGGGGAAGAGGGGGAGAGAGAGTGAAAGTAGAGGTTGACTGGAAATTTCCCGCACAGATACACAGAGGCGAGGCAGTCGATGTTGATGGGGAGCCGAGAAACGAATCGCACTTGCTTGAACCGAGAATGTCAGCATCCCCCCCCCCCCTTCGGCTAGTGATTCGGCTAGTGATGGGGCCGAATCCTGAGGTTGCCATCTGCTTTGCCGGGGCGAAGAAGGAAGGTGCCACTGCCACTGCCACTGCCACTGCCACTGCGTTCACCTGCCATCAACTGACGTGTCCATCCGCTTCCGCTTCCGCTTCCACTTTGGCTTCCTCTTTGACGCGGTATGTGAAGCATTGCCCGCATACTGGATCTACATGTAAGTAGTTTGACAAATTGGAGCCATGGAAATCAGTCTGGCTGTTTTTGGTTTGGTGTGGAATGCGCCGACTCCCGAGGCACATCGCCGATTGGCGCAGGAAAACAACCCCGTTACATCCACCAGTGACACTAATCCATATCAGTCTGTCAGAAGTTGCATTTCAAGTAACGAAGCCTCATGGCTCGTTCGCATCAAACCCGCTTCTTTTTTCTTCTTCTTGTTTCTCGGAGAAGCTGTTGATGTGATGGGCGGCTGCCGAGACGAGCCTCACTACACCCGGAGGCTGCAAGGGCTGGCGAGACCCATGGAGGAAGGGGTTGCAAAAAAGTACATAATAGTTGATAATCACCACTTCGTCAGATCGAGACATGTCTTGCGCCAACATGGTACGGTTGCCAGGGTTCGAACCCGGTGCCGTCCTATTTTGCCCGGCAATGACGCGGGATGCACTAGCAAAATGTCTCGGCCTATTTAGTAGCAACCACTTATCAGCTTGCTATGATGGCTGCTGTACACATGTTTGTTTCCTCGCCCGACGCGAATTCAGGCATCAATCTATATCCTCCTACTACCCCCGCCTTCATCAACTTGGCTAGTCAATAAACCACTGTCCAGGTCCATGGATTGGACACGATGATCCCGGATACTGCTTTGGAAGCTCCTACTCCCAATGCCTTCATCATCTGATACTCTGCCGCGGGCGAAGCAACACAGTTCGTAACTTGTCCTGGAGCCGTTGAAGCGTTTGTTTCCTAAAAAGTTTCTCACCGCGACATCCATGTCCTAATCGCAGGGGCTCACCAGCCCTCCTGCATCGGCAACAACAGCAGACTTGCATATAAGGCCCCCCCCCCCCCCTTTTCTAGTACCACTTTCCTCTCGGAAATAAGTAACATGAGCCCATGATTTGAACACAAACACAAATTAATAGGTACAACTTTTGCAAAGCTCCTATAATCAATCCTAGCAGCAACGGCCAAGTCAGGTACAAAGCCCACTCACTGCAACCAGAAATTCTGTCGACTCTATCTGTTGGCATTTTTCATGAGCAAAAAGTAAATCATGCCGTCTCTGTCCTTCAAGTGGGGGTTCCCCGTCTGATGCAGGACAAGGCGTTCCGTCTTCAAATGGTTCACGGTGGCTTTCGCATTCGCCGGAGACACTACATTGCAATTCACACATTTTCCGGGAAAATGGGTACGACAGAGACGTCAACTCTTTCTTATTTCATCGCCCCCTGTGCTGTGACAGCCAGTGCCACAAGATCGCTTCCGTAATAGGCGCATGAGACGGTTCCGGACCGTCACACACTGCTACCCTGTGACCGGCACAGAAACATCCTGAACGTGCCTTTCCAACGCCATGGTAGTGGTCTATAGAGAAGAGAAAGAGGGGGGGGAAGAAATGAGAAAAACACAGAACGGACAGATAAAAAGATGGAAGATGAGGCATATTCCGTCTCAGTGCACACACAAAAAACCCTGTTAACACACACACGAAAAAACCCAACCCATTATTGTGTTTTCGTAAAGCTCCCAAACGCCCCTGTATAAGCCCCGAGGCAGTCCGCCATGAATGTAGGCCGAAAAAAGTCTAAAGCCCAAGTCGTACACCATGTGTTCTATATCCGCTGCATTTCTGGTTGTTGTAAAAAGCCAACCATGAGAACAAAGAGTACGCAGATAAAGTCTCAGCGAGTATCGCACCGAAGAAAAGGAAAAAAAACGGACGGGGAAAGTTTTTTAAAAAAAAAGAAAAGAGAGAGACCAAATGGGGAAAAAACAACAATAACAACGGTTTTCTGCCAACACACACGGGTTAAATTCGTGGGCTGAAGCGCACGAGAAAGCCTCGGAGAGTTGCCAAGCTCAAGCAAGTTGTTCGGGAAAGGTGACCAGAAAGGCGTAAGTCGGGAAAATCGTGAAGCTCATGTTTCGCGTCTCCAGCAGGGCGAACGGCGACTTGACCCATGGCGTTGTCGAACCAAGGCGCCAAAGGTGAGAGTGAGTGGTGGCCCCGTCATCGAAGACAGCACGTTTCATCGGTAGGTCTTGTATTCGTGGCCAGAACTGTGATATCTCGAATCGTGATAGGCCTGTCTCGAGGCATGCTGACCGCTGCTAGATGAATGTGCGGAGCACGCATATCCGACATAGATTGTCCGTTGTTGTATTTCATGACCGGGTTGGCCGTAGGCTGGACATCGATCAATCGCATGTTGATAGTAGATACACCGACATGCTGAGTATACCTCAACTACCTGGTAGCACATGGTTTCTTCTTGTTCCTTGTATATTGGCAACAGTTCTATGTGAGGCGATTCGCAGTCCTTGCGTGGGTGATGATGGATGGATGGGCTCTTGATATCGGGTCAACAGCAACAAACGATGAATGTCTTGCAGGGCGGGACTCGGTGTTGGATTTTGACGGCAGCCAGCCCTGTGGTAATGACGAATGGAGTCTTGTTTGAAATTTCAAAGTTGTTGGTGTAAGGGGTGATGGGGGCAAAGCTGGCGTGAACAACGACAAGACAATCAATAGGGCAGGTATTAAAGAGCAATGGAGAAGAACAGGAAAAGAAAATATCGTCAAGAGAAAAGTCGTGTGTGCTGCTATGACGGATATAGGCAGAGAGGCACGATCGAGGCAGGAAAAGCTCGAGGCATTGCAAGTCTTATAGGACTTTGGACTGGCAGCCTAGAGCAAGGCCAGGACTTTGGGGAAAAGACAAGGCCAAATAAAGTAAGCCTGCGAGCACGTCGAGCTCGAGGCGTTCAAGCAAAACTCACCCACGCCTCTCTCTGGTTTGTCGGTCCCTCTCGCGCGCGAGCGGACGCCGTGAGCGAGGCGGCGTGGAGCAGCAAGGCAAGGCATCAATCAATCAGCACAGCGCCCGAAGACGACCGAAGACGACGAGCAGCTGCAGCACCAGCTCTGACTAACCCTCACAGAGTCACTTCACAGGTGACCCAAAGGGCGGAAACGGGGTCCCATCGTCTATCCGTGGTCCGGTGCAGCCGCGCTGTACGGAATCGGGAAGCAGGGCAAGCCCAGGCAGAAACTCATTGCCGCGATGCGCTAGGCGCGGTAACCCGAAGAAAGCGAACAA
Organism: Epichloe sp. AL9924; assembly: GCA_000729825.1. Lineage (NCBI taxonomy): Eukaryota > Fungi > Ascomycota > Sordariomycetes > Hypocreales > Clavicipitaceae > Epichloe > Epichloe sp. AL9924. The sequence continues at coordinate 29,364 of JFGW01000099.1, forward strand.
AGACCCGAAAAGGCAAACACCAAATTAATGCTTCTTGCTTCTTCCCGGCGGAGGAGTCATTCTGCATGAGCCAGGGTCCATGAAAAAAACGAAGGGAGTGGGAGGAGGGAGGGAGGTAGGGGGGGGGGGGGGTTGGGGTTGACGGTCGGACCGGGGGGCAGCTGAGTCAACTTTACTCGTGCGGCCCGGTCGAACCCTTTCCCGTTGCTGTGGTGCTGGTGTTTTGTTTCAACAAGTGGCGGACAGATATGTACAGTAACTGTATGTAATGTCATCTACGTGCAGAGCCAAAACGAGGAGGGCGACAGAGGAAGATGGAAAGTGTAACAAAAAAGGCACGACGCCGACCGGATTCGAACCGGTGCCCCCTAAGGGAAAAGATGTACCAGGGGAATTCGAATCTTTCGCGTTGGACCACTCCGCCACAGCGCCATGTCATCTCGGCCAGAAGTTGAGTACTAACATCTGAAGCAATTCGGCTCCTTTCTCCCTGGCCTCACAAATGGCGAGACGATGAATTAATTTGGAGGTCTTGCCAAGTCGAAAACTCTCTATGGAAAAACCATGGGCACTTGGGGTATGGTTCAGTGGGGAAGAATAAAAAAAAAGCAGTCGTGGTTGTTGATCAGTTGTTGACCTCGTTTAAGTTAGATTGCAAATTGTTCTCCCGTCGTCGTGTTCTCGCATTTTCTCGGCCCAGCCCGTCCGCCACAGTTGGCCGAGGACGCCGGGGCGCGGGGCGCACGCTAAAAAAAAAAAAAAGAGTCGCAGCCTGGATGCGTACCAGAGACACCAAGTTCATTGTACGTAGATGACTGTTTGGAAGGATTCCAAACAACGAAAGTCGCTAAACCGTCGGATTACCGGAGTACCAAAGTGCGTGCAGTGCAATGAACAAATGCAATTAATGCAATGTTCGGATAGTGAGGGGCTGTTGTGACGACGTTGTGACGACGACGACCCCCTGCCCGGAAGTTGGAAGGTGTGCGAGCTGCGAGCTGCGACCCATGACGTGCCGTATGTACGCTACGGAGTACGGTACGTACACCCTCCCTGTTCGAGTATATTTTTAGACTTGTACATGTACGTCCGTATGTATATTTATGTTCAATATGTAGGCAATGGGCGTTCGGTACGACGGAACGGAACAGTCGACTCGACAATTTCACAAAACGCAGCGAGCGAGCGAGGAGCGAAGCGACACGGCGCACAAGATGCACACGATGCACACGATGCACAAGATGAACACGATGCACACGATGCCCACGAGGCACACACACCACACGGCTATTCCCACGCGCGCGTGGACTCAATCTCAATGCATGCATGCTCGCTGACAGGCACCAGCCTCAAGCTCATCCCAAGCTCATCCCAAGCTCATCCCAAGCTCATCCCAAGCTCATCCCAAGCTCATCCCAAGCTCATCCCAAGCTCATCCCAAGCTCAACCCCATCCGCATCTTCCACCGCTCACCTGGGCTGGGGCCACCTTGCTCACGGGACACCTTATTGGACACGGCCGAGCAGTCGCAAGCGCAGCCTTGCAACGCCTTGCAACGCCTTGCAACCTGCCTTGCCGTACGTCCATGTACGCACAGGCAGGAGGGTCCCGCACGTCCCCACACACTAGATACGTACGAATGACTATGTACACTCCGGCTTGAAGCCAACAAGGAGTTCCTCATTTCATTCATCTCTTTTTTGCTGGCAATGCTTGCTTTCCGATGAAGCGGGCTGGTTTCGGTTTCGGTTTCGTGTCGTTGTCGTGTCCACCATCTCGATTTGCACATCCCGGAGGACTGCAAGTTCCAGTCCTACACTTTTCACTCCTCCCAGAAGATCCGACAGATGTCGACACCGTGGCCGAGTTGTACACCCCAGACTTGCATGGCAAGTCTGCGTTGCGTGTCTTGAAGAAATCCAACGTGTTGCAGCCTCCAGCCAGCCTGGCGCCACACCCCCGCCGAAAACAATCTCGTCTCATCGCCAATTCGTGGCAGGACCAAAAAGTAAGCCACAGCCAGGGGGCCCCCGGGCCTGATCTGATGGCAGGAACGAGGTACATGTACATCTCCAGGCAGGCACTTGCGCAAAACCAGGGCTGCCTTGCGTTCCCAGAGATGCCACGGCGATGCATGCACGCACCAACGGACTTTTTTTGTGCGAAGTACGTCTGCAAAAAAAAAAAAAGTCTGAATTGACACCAACCAAGGTTGCCCGAGACGTCCGAAACCGTTCTAGACCCTACTTGCCGGCTCGAGCGAGGCCTCGAGGATAGTTATGTGAAACAGATTTGCCCGTCGTTCGCGGAATCGATACGTCGTCGTCGTCGCCCGATCGTTATCTAGGCCGCCTCGGGACTTCAATGGACGGCCAAGTCGGCAAGCGGACTTAGTCGCCCCCGAGATTGGGTCATGACATCTTATTATAAGACAAGGCAAGTACGTACGTAAGTGGGTGGGCTGCGCCTCGGCCCGTCACCAAGCTAAGCTAGCTCTGCTGGGTTGTTTGGATTTCTCCTCTTCCTTCCGCGAGGCCGCATCCGCGCCGGAGTCCCCGGCGGGGCCTAGTGATGATTGTTTGCTTAGTTGCATCGCGGGCAACTTGGCAATCAGTGAGTGTCATTGACTCGACTCGACTCGACCCCCCCCCCCCTCCCGTCTCTTTTTTTTTCTACCACCCACCATGGGCATCTTGCCACGATGACCAAAAAGTCTGACTTGATGGCTGTTGCTTGGCAAGTCGCAAAGAATGTCAGCTCCCGCATCCGCTGCTACAAGACGCGCCTCGTCCGTGAATTTAGACGAATTCCGTGAGCCCAGTCAGGGGCAGTTCATTTCAATCCCTTTATGAATAGTATAGTATACATGTCGTGTGAGAAGACCAAGGCCCAAGATGTCTATCAAGTAGAATCCCTTCCATCCCATCCCATCCCATCCCTCCCTCCCTCCAGTGCTCAGGCCACCATGAATGCGCATCACCGGTTCTCCCAACGAAATGCTTCCGTCTTCTTTCCCCATGCTTTCTCTCCGCATGCCAGATGAGCAGTCATTGAACTCAAACATTCATCGGTGCTTGCGTGATATAGCCGCCGCGCTCGCTCGCTCTCTGTGGTACAAGTTGAAAAGAAATGTAAAGACAAAAAAGATCTGAAATTTCAAGGACAGACACGCATCGCATCGCATTTGACGCCACGGCCAAGTCAGCCACCCCCCCAAGTCATTCAATGCATGCCTCATATTTCGTTTGATAGCAATTCTTCGACAAGAGTTTCGACAACTTCGAAATTCACTGCTTCGTGTGTCATCGATGACCCCTTTGTTTCCGGACTTGTCTCGTTGGAATGATTGATTCTGTGATCCGACAAAGTGTGGTCTGCTCATGGAGCAGGACTTTTATGCTCTTCGGCTCATGGCTGCAGACGCGCCAGCCGCTGCCAAGTCTTGTTTTCCGCTAGCTGTTCGACCAGCCGCGCGAGGTAAGCTGCTGATGCTGCTGATTGATCCGCCAGCACTCGTTCGCCTGCTGATACTGGCGGCAGTCGCAGCCGTGGCTCCAGAAGTCCTTCGCGAAGCGCCGGAGACTGGTTTATGGGGACTGATGCCGGTTCGCGCGGTATTGTTGGCACTTTTCGGCGCAACAGTCGGCGGCTCGGGAAGCGGACGCGGCGCTGAGAACAGGTTCACGCGCTTCGATGGCGACGAGTCCCTCGCGGACAATCTAGGTATAGCTATAGGCGCCGCCTTCTGGCCGGTGATGAACTCATGGCGAACAGCATCCTCTGGTCGTAGACGTCTTTCCGGGTCCCAGCGCAGGCAGCGACTAATGAAGTCCAGAAAGCCATCATCATCGCACTTCAGTACCTGCTGCAGCGTCTTGGATGAAGGTCGACGTCTTCGGCCCTTGGAGGATACAGTCAACCTGGGCTTGCCCATGGAATCGAAAAAGAGTTTCTTTCTCGTGCTCTTCTCGATCAAATGCTTCTCGGGTGGGCCAAATACTTCCATGATGCATGCCAGTTGCTCCTGCTCATTCTCACCCGGGAAGATGGGAACTCCCGTGTACAGCTCTGCCAAGATGCAACCGACACTCCACATGTCGATGGGCATGCCATACGTCATGCCTAGAATGACCTCGGGTGATCGATAAAATCTCGACTGAATGTACGTGTACACTTTCTCATGCTCAAAACAGCTGGATCCGAAGTCGATGACCTTGATCTCGGCATGGAGAGGATGCCTCAGCAAAATATTCTCGGGTTTCAAGTCACAGTGAATGACTTTGCGCTGCTTGAGCAGAACAAGTGAGGACAAGATTTGTTTTGTGAATCTCCTGATGATTTTCAAAGAGAACCCTCGGAATGAGTGCGCCTTGATAAACTCGTAAAGATTCATGTCCAGCAGTTCGGTGGATATACATAGATGCCCGCGGAAGTAAAAGCTCTGTGTAAAATTGACCATGCTGTGCTTGTTTTTCGGGTCCTGTCGTCACATTGAATGTTAGTTTTGTCTCTTGGAAGAAGATAAACATGGAAAAACCCGCGCTCAAACTCGGTGCAATCAGACTGACCCATTCGCGAAGTTTTTGAAGAATATTGACCTCAACAAGCGCTTGCTGATGGAACCGTTTCTTGTTTCTGATGATTTTGATGGCAACGAGAACGCCGAGTTTATGGTCAATACACCTCACTACCTGTCCAAAACTTCCCTTGCCGAGAACATCTACGATTTCGTATCTGTACGAGAGGTGGTCACCGGGAACAATGGTGTAATCTCCTCGCTCATCGTCGTAGCCAAAGTTTGGTGCATCCGATTGCAGATTCCCAACGACCTTGCGTGCATTTTGCGTTCCGCAGAAGTAGATGTCGTTGTAATCGATTATCTCGCCACGCTCATACATGTTCAACATGGCGATCCGAATGGCATCTTGGGGACTGACGCGTTCTTTGGGGGTTGCCCGCTTCTTCAGGGCATCTAATGCTTTGCCAGCAATCTCGGTCTCCTTTCGTCGGGAGCCCAACTTCCGCATCTCTTCCTCGCCGGCCCTATCATCCTTGTCCAGCTCCGTGGTCCAACATCCGACAGTCTGGAGGGCAGTCGATGATGACCTTGGTCTGATGTCTTTGGTGACTGCCCCGCTTGCGCTCCTGGATGAGGAGGGCATTGCGGCAGGGTCTGCGCCATCCTTTTGACCACTCCACGTCTCGCTTTTGACTCGATCGCGGGAACCGTGGGTGGTCAAACTGGCTGCTGAGCTTTTCCGTCTTCTCGTCTCCAGGGTTGTTGTCCCGTTTGATCTTGCAGCCACTGTCGGATTGGAAAATGGCTGCTTGGCAGCCGCAAATCCACCAACAGTTGCGGATGCTGAAGCAGGGATACGTGGCGGGGGCATGTTGTCTGACTTGGTCTGGGGCATCGGGGCGGCGGCAGCCGCCCCTTTGTCGGCAGTATCTCCGGAACCTTTGAACTTGTCCCGCTTCCATGACAGGCTGAGTTTCCTCCGCAAAGATGTCTTGGAAGAAGGGCTTCGGGGCTCCGGACCCTCCGACTCTTGTGGCCCAGGCGGCGGTGACTTCGTGACGGGCTTGGACTTGTGCAAATATCGGGGACCAGCCGGCTTTTCGTGAGTGCTGTCGTCAATAAACAAGTGACCTGTGACGGTACTGAAGTCGCCGCCAGTTTTAGATCTTTTCAAATGCCCGGCTTCGAAACCACCTTTGGGCAAAGAAGACGATAGGTAAGGCGAAATACTGGACTTGGAAAGCGGCTCTAGCAAGCTTGACGAAGACTCTGACGAGTTGCCGTCAGGAGGTGTCGGCGTTGAGCGACGAACATGGTGAATCGAGGTGCTGCTTCGAAGAGAAGGTAGCTCTATCGTGTCATCGTATTGGCTCTTGGAGAAGAAGGAGCTCTTGGATGCTGTCATTGGGGTCGTTGGAGTTTTCGCAAGTTGTCGCGAGGGTGGTCGGATCATATCGCGCTGGCTCGACTTGTCTTTGCTATTAGGCTTTGGAGCTGTCGGGAAGTTTAACGGCCCAATATTCAAGGGTGGCAATCGAAGGGGCTCGAGATGTCTCTTGCTCTGATTGCTCTTGTTCTCTTGTTGCACGGTAGTTGAGCCTGCATACGAGCTCTTTCTAATGTTTGACTGGCGCTGAGCTTTAGTTGGTTCCGGGTGCACTGGCATAGTCATACTTCCAGTGGAGTTGCTATGGATGCTGGTTGAGTCGACAGCGCTTAGATGGGACTTCTTCACGTCAACAAAATATGTCTCCGCAGACACTTCTTTCGGAGACTCGTAGGCTTTGGGAATAGCTGGGACAGGGGGGACTTCTTCATCATCATCGCCTTGCAGACCGTTATGCCCGCCCGAGTTCTTGGGCGTTGGCAATCGAGTGACCGATGTTGAGGGCTGGAGCCGAGGCTGAATTGATCCAGTTGACGATCTCACAGTGTTGAAACTTGCCGTAGATCCTATTGAGAGCCCAGAGCTGTACGACTTCCTGTTACTGATGTCGGGTGTGGTTCGAGCGGAAGAAGGAGTCAATGATGCTTTGCGTGGTATCATGGAGGGAGATCGGGACTCGGCCCGCATGTCTAGCGATATTGGGGGCGGAGGTGGCGGCACATTGGCAAGCATGTTCAAGCTGTGAGATTGAGGCATCGTGGACAAACGCTTCATCCTCCTCGTGTCAGTGGGACTGATGGTCCTGGCTCCTAAACCAGTGGCGTGGCTGCCAGGCATCATGGACATGCGTTTGCCGGACGAAGGAGTGCCCGCTTTCCCTGTGAGGCGTGGGGATTTGGGGACTAAGCTTGAGTGGCGGTTCTGCTCCGGAGTCAAATTCGACGCCCCGAGCAAATTTGTTTGACTTGATCTTGGTGGGGGCTGAACCGATTTGGCCTTCGCGGCTCTGGTATTAGGCAGGATGCGTATCGAGTCCGAGCTGGCACTGTCTGCGGAGCGCCTGACAGGGTCGCGAGAAACGTTTCTCTCGCCAAGAATACTGGCACGCCTGGCATGAGCATTTCGAGCTGCAATATCAGAATCGGTTATGATCCCTGGGCCCACAGATTTTCGAGGAGGCTTAGGAACAGCAGCGTTTGAGACCGGGGGGTAATGGCTTTGGCGCCGATTGCGCACGGCTGCAGGAGCAGTAGAGGCGTCCACTGTACCAGATGAGGATGACAATATCGATGACACACTTGTCTGTCGGCTGGAGGTACTTGGACGTCGCAGTATAGATCCCGAACGCCCGACTCTTGTTGCCGCCGCCGCTGCTGCTGCTACTGGTGGTGGTGGTGGCGGCGGTGGCGGTAGTGGTATGCTCCCACGGTTTGACGTAGGGGTTTGCGACATGGCGGGTTTTTCAGGCGTCTTTTTGCCCATGAAGCCTTTACCTTGGAGAATACTCTCCTCTCTGGTAGGTTCAGGGAACTGTGTTAATTTGAGGTCCGTGGAGGCAGACTCGATGCTTGTATGCAGATCGTCGAAATTCACCGAAGGCAAAAAATCAAAGGACCCCGTCGAATGACTCGAGTGTCCAGTATCGCCATTTCGCTCGAGGGATAGATGGGAGTAGTTTGTTGAAGAGGAAGCCGACAGCATTGGGGCGTTTAGATGTGATCTTTGGCTGCTTGAAGTCGGAGGAATCGATTTGTTCGAGTCGGTAGTGTCCCGACTGAAGACGACGCCGAATATTCAAAAGTTAGTCCATGTACATATGTACGTGCCCTTGGGGGTATCATTACGGCAGAAGAGGAGATGAGGCCGCTGGAGGCATGCGCACGTGGTGATGGCATGGTCTTTTTGTGCAGAGTCGAAGGAGTGTGCACTTACAGTCGAGTTGGAGAAGGTGCTGGTCTAGCCCCAGCAGGTGCCTTGTGCGTCAGGTTCATAGAGCCAAGCCGGGTCACGTCGACGAGGCAACTTGTCGTGCTTTTATTGTGAACAAGACGCTTCTAGCTCTTGGCGACGCTCTGTCACTCGTATAGCTGCCTCAGTCCGGTCAGGGAGCTGAGTTCATTCGAGACGCTACCTCATTCCGAACATGTGGCTATCACGGGAGGCAAGTCGTTGGCGAGGCAGTTGATTTATCTCATGAAACCCAGGGCCGAGACAGCAGCCAAAGCCGAAGTGCGAAAGTGACAAGGCTCCAGCGAACGTTCTTCGTCAGGTCCGGCCTGGAAGGAGTGGGACTCGAGAAAATTCGTTTTGCGGCCGAATTGCTGCAGGGCGAACGGACGGGCGAACGGACGGGCGAACGAGGAATGAGGTTGTCGTCGCCTGTTTTTCCAAAACGTGGAGGGATACGGAGCAGCAGCAACCAGCAGCAACCAGCCAGGCGGCCAGTAAAATTGAGGTGAATGGGTAGGATGCACTTTGGGGGGGCAGCGGAGCCGGTGGAGCTCTCCGAGTGGTGGGTGGGCGGGTCCCTTTTTTCGCGGCAGATGGAAAGACAGAGAGAAGAGACCATCCGTTTAGGTTTCCGACTGATTGACGTTCACGGAGTACGAATCCGTAGTACTCTCGAGACCACGGCCAGATGAACATTGTCCAGCCAGGCCAGACGCACTACATACATATTATACGGATTACACACGGACTACAATCAAACCAGAACTGCAGGAAAGGGGGCCCCGCCGCATATCGGCCAAAGTTATTAACCAGACTGGTGCCACTTCTCAATTTAGACTGCCAACGGATAAGCAAGGGAGCACATCAAGTGGCAGATGTCTCCTGTACCGAGTACGCGCCTGTGGTCTGCAGTATCCGGGGCCCAGGGTGCGAAGCTGCAAGCCGTGAAAGTACTGAGAACCTGCGTCGCTCCTCCACTGTGGCGCATCAATGCCAGGCGGTGGGGAGGCTGCGGTACGGGCGGCCGCTAGCCGGACCAGATCATGTCAGGGGCGGGATTCGCCGGCCACTCGATGTCGTTGTTTTTGTCGTTTTGTTTAATAATACTGCCTAGTTGCATCCAACGGCGACTGCGAACGGTACACACGTGACACGGCAAAAGAGGCGGGGCGGCCAGGTGACGGACCGACCTTGAAGGTCTACATACTCACTGATGCACACTTCGTAACGCCAACCGGAATATAGGGATGGAAAAGAGTGGAAAAGACTATGAAAGCTGCTATGAGCACCGATATCGTAATGATACAGCCTCATTCCGTACTGTGCCATCGTTGAAACGGTGGCAGATTGAATGGACTCCATCTCTAGGGTAGTTGCTGGTTGGCTCCGACTTGGCGCCGATTGTGAGATGGTTCCGTCACATGGCAGCCGAGCTTCGGGCACGACGAAGAACTACCCGCATGTTTCCACCACCACCACCACCACCCACCACCACCCACCACCACCCACCACCACCACCAGGCCTTCATACCGTGTTTCTTCGGACGGCAGGACATGACACAGCGGGAGTAAGTGTCGATACCGCGCATATTATTCGCAAACGATGGACGACTTTGCGGCCGACTTGATTGCCTCAGCGGAGGAGGTCATCACCAACGAAGGCAGCCCGCGACCGAGGCAGAGCCCCAAGAGCAATGACGAACCAGCGCAGAAGAGGGGCTGGGGACGACTGTCGGCGTTGCGCGAAAAGGCGTCGATTCAAGACAGATTAGTAGATAAGTACGGCCGACCCGACTCGACTGCCCCCCTCGCTCGCATCCAGTGATGGAATGAGGCAAACGATTGAACGAAGACGCGCCGACGATTGACTTTTTTTTTTTTTTTTTGCCATGAACTAACTGCTCGCAGGCTTCTCCAAAAATTCATACCGATCGATGGCGCACAGCAAGCTGCCAGCGTTGACGTGCCGAATCCATTCGATCGACCGAACTTCAACCTGACCATCATGTCACACAACTTCCGACGGTTCAACTCTCGCATCGGGGTCGTGTTCCGGTTCCAAGACAGAGTCGAGGCTCTCCTGTCCTGGCAGACCACATCACATACCGTCTCCTACCTCGCCGTCCTGACATTCGTCTGCCTCGACCCATACCTGCTCTCGGCCCTGCCCATCGCCATTCTGGTGTTCGGCATTCTCGTCCCCGGATTCGTGGCCCGGCACCCGGCACCGCCCAGGGGGACGCTGTCCAGCGAGCAGAGCATCGGGTACTCGCCGAGCGGACCGCCGCTCGCCCCGGCCGCGACTCCCAAGCCCGCAAAGGAGCTGAGCATGGACTTTATCCGCAACGCGCGCGACCTGCAGAACCAGATGGGCGACTTCAGCAACGCGTACGACAGGGTCGTGGAGCTGCTGGTCCCCATCGCCAACTTCAGCGACGAGGCCCTGTCCTCGACCGTCTTCCTGCTCGCCTTCCTGGGCGGCATCGTCATGATGCTCGCCGCGCATATGCTCCCCTGGCGCATCATCTTCCTGCTCGCGACCTGGGCGCCCGTCGTACTCTGCCACCCCGCCGTCAACAGGATCCTGCACGAAGCGCGCGCGAAGCAGCAGGGCAGCAGCGCGCAACAATCCACGGCAAAAGCCTGGCTCGAGAAGTGGATCGCCGAGGATGTCATCCTCGATTCCGCCCCCGAAACAAGAGAGGTCGAGATTTTCGAGCTCCAGCGCAAAACGCCCGCCGGGGAGTGGGAACCCTGGGTCTTCTCCCCGAACCCCTACGACCCCCTGTCCCAGGCGCGCATAACGGGGGAGCGGCCCAAGGGCACGCGGTTCTTCGAGGACGTCCTGCCGCCCCCTGCGTGGGAATGGAGCGAGAAGAAATGGGCTCTCGACCTCTGGAGCCGCGAATGGGTAGAGGAGCGCATCATCACGGGCGTCGAGGTGGAGACGGAGGGCGAGCGGTGGGTATACGACATCTGGAGCGACAAGGAGGACAGGACAGGTGTGATTGACACCCCCGAGCCCGTCGAGGAAAAGGACCTGCTCCAGAGGCTCACGAGCTGGGAGGAAGGGGAAGATGGGACGGGCAGGAAGGGTGATTGGAGGAGGAGGAGATGGGTGCGGCTGGTCAAGAGGAGGGCTGCTCCGGCGGCGGCATCCGAGTAGTGGAGGTACATGCATGTGAAATGGAATAGAACAGCAAGCAATTCAAACTCAAGCACACGTGGTATCATATTGTCGCAGGGCCTGAAAAGATTCCTTGCAAAAAAAAAGAAAGGAAAAAAAAGCTCTTTATTTTGAAACAACCATTCTGTCCAAAATCTTTTGTATGCCATCTGCTTTCCCCGTGGCCCCGTCCATCTCGTGCGCCATCTTCCTCGCCCTTGCTATCAGGATTGTGATGACGGACCTTGTGTATTCGAAGCTGCCCATGCTCTCCATGTACGCCACGGCGTAGCGCTTCACCTGGACGTCCGACGTCTTTTGCTTGAGGATGTTGATGAGCTGCATGTTGCCCGGGTCGGCGCGGATGCTGTGGATGATGGGGAAGGAGAATTTGCCCTCGGTCAGGTCCTCGCAGAGGCCCTTGTTGTCGCTGTACTCCCGGGACGACAGGTTCAAGTAGTCGTCGCGGATCTGGAAGATGAGACCGATGAGGTTGACGAGGGGCACGCAGTCGACGGCGGCCGCGGACTCGGCCTGCATGAGCTTGATGCCGAGGCGGAAGAGGCCGCCCGTCTTGTTGCCCACCATTTCGAGGTAGTCGTCCTCGGTGGGACAGGTGAGCGTGTCGCGCCAGAAGAGGTCCATGCCCTGGCCGCGGTGGAGGTTGACGAGCTCGTCGGCGAAGATGCCGATGAGGGGAGGGTTCCCGAGTTTCTGAACCTCTTGCAGGGCGACAAAGTAGATGTAGTTGGCCGAGTTGATGGTTTGCGGCACGCCAAAGATGTTGTGGGCGACGGGGAAGCCTCGCCGCAGCTCGGATGAGTCTTGGACATCGTCCACCAGCAGCGACGACTCGTGAAGCATGCCCACGGCTCGGGTGATGATTTCCAAACGGTCGGGGGGAACCTGGAGGAATGCGTTGAAGGAGGAGATGAGCTGGGAGCGAAAGTCCTTGCCCGGATGGCCGGCCACGTAGTCAAAGGGTGCGCGGACGACCTTTTCCTTGTCGTCGGTCCATGAGCGCTGAGGCGTGTAATTCAAATCCTCATGTTCATATCTCCTGGGGTCGGGGGGCGGCGGCGGCGGGCGTTGCTGCTGCTGCTGCTGCTGCTGCTGCCGATGATGCATGATTGCACTGACGATGGGAGTCGTGGGATTCCTCATGGACGTGCGCATGGCCTTTTCTTGGAAGCTGGCGGTTGGTGACGCCGCGCCAAAGAGGCTGCTGCCTTCTTGGACGGGGCTGAGAATATTCGGGAGCGGGGCCGGCTGCGTGAAGCTTTGATAGCTTTGATGGCTTTGATGGTTCTGGCTCTGGTAGTAGTTGTTGTTGGGGGTTGATGCACCAGCGCCAGCACCGCCGCTGTTTCTGCGCGGGCCCGTGCTGGATCGTCGAGGAGGAATGGGCTTGGGAGATGTGAAGGGGGGGCTGGAGATATTATTTGTAGACAACGACGACGACGCCATCTTGTGAGACGTCAGCGCCGGGAACTGTTCCGAGGACGGCATCTTTGCAGTGGGCCCGCAAGCTTTTTTTTTTTCTTTCTTTATTTCCCCGTGGGGCTCGTGGATGATGTGTGGCGGGCGCGGGGAGGAGCAGATGTGTGGAGGAGTCTGGTCTGTCTCTTGGGAGTCTTGGAGCTCGAGATGTGTGTTTCGGAAGGGCCAAGACGGTGCCTGGAGCTGTAGATAAGCATATTGACATGTCAATATTCATCCACGGTCCATTGTCATGTTGGCCAGAGGGGTTCGGATCGCTGGATCTGAGGAGTGAGGGCCAAAGTTTATCCTGGTCGGGGTCAATCAATCAATCAATCAATCAATCAATCAATCAATCAATCAACCAATGTCATGACGACCCTCTTCATCCGGCTTGACTCTGTACAACTCGGCAGCATGGCCAGGGCCCGCAACTTGTTGCGTGACATGATTCCAAGTAGAAGGCGGGCAACGTACCAAGGACTCATCAGTCCGACTCGAGGCTCAGTGCGCAGGTGTCGTCGGCATCAATTGAAGAGCCGCATGAAGCAGAGAGATGAAGTCGCAAGCTGAACGCGCAAGCCGAACGCGCAAGCCGAACGCGCAAGCCGAACACACGCCCCGCGCGTGCGGTTGGGAGAGAGGAGAGAGGAGAGAGGAGAGAGGAGAGAGGAGGAAGTCCGGAGTACATTGTACGGGATGTACGGATTACGGGAATAACCCTTGTAATTATTGGCTAGATTGCCGAGGAGCCAGCCACGGTTTGCTGGTTGCTCAGTTAATACATCAGAAGCCTGCTGGGCTCCAGACCTCCAGACCCCATCGGCTGCTTCTCGAGCTCACCTTTGCGCCAAAGGGTCTCCTTGCGAAGGACGGACACGAGCTTTGTTTGATCCTGCAGAATTTCCGTCGTCAATGCAGCAATGACATGCATTTGTTGCTTTTAATTGCCCGTCTTGGCCGCAGAGACCCCATCGTGGTTGGACGCGGTTGGACGCTGACAGACTGCTGTTGGATTGTTGGGGTGCGGTTGGGCTGCTGCACCGCGTTGCCGTGGAAACAAACCACCGTGCGTGAACGGGCCCACATCACAACCCACAGCAACCCACATCACAACCCACAGCAACCCACAGCAACCCACAGCAACCCACCGCAACCCACCACAACCCCGAAACCGTGTTTGCGACGAGGCACCTTCTCCACATCGTTTTTCTTCATCCAGATGACAAAGTGCATCCATTCCTTGAAGCCTTTTTTCGTTTCTTTTCCTTTTTTTTTTTTTTTGCCGCATCTTCAGCCTTTCTCCCAGATGCATTTCCATTTCGATCATCTGTATTGACGTCTGGCGCCTTGCGCTCCCACCTTTGCGGGCTCAGTCCGCGACTCCGCGTTGTCCTCCTTCTCGAACCTCCCGTCCGTCTTGACCAAACTCCTCCCCCTCCGTTCCGCCCGCCGTCGATACTCCTTCCCCAGAAAATCATACCTTCTATTCAAAACATCATGGAAGCTCTTTTGTCCCTCGCTTTCGACAACCTCTCTTCCTACGATGGACCCAAAGTTCGCAAGGGCTTACGGCAGGTAGAGGGGCTGCTGGCTCAGATCTGCCTGTCAGATGGTAGGCCAGCTCAACGCCAGGGTAAACCCGTCGTGGATGGTGATGGAGATACTTCGATGAGCCCGCCAAGGAAGGGTCTTGGTGAGCTTTCACAGGACCCAGCGTTTAGGGAGTTCTTCAAATTGCAGGAGGGATTCGAATGGAACGTTGCGCTGCGTCTGATCGGAACACTCGACCGACTCATGGCAAAAGGCAGTGACGGTCAAAACGATCTAGTGATATTGAGTGCCCTGGACCTGATTCAGGGTGTTTTCCTATTGCATCCGCCAAGCAAGACGTTGTTCTCTAGGGAGCAGAACATGAATGTAAGGCACTGGAGTGTGATGCATCAAGCCAGCACATGAACCTTGGATTTCTGACGAGTACATGGCAGCTTCTTCTAGATTTACTCGAGCCATTCAACTGCCCGGCCATCCAGTCGGCCACCCTCTTGACACTTGTCGTTGCTCTCATCGATACACCAAGCAACACTCGTACGTTCGAAAGTCTGGATGGCCTTCTCACGGTCACTTCTCTGTTCAAGTCACGAAGCACGTCACGCGAGGTTAAGCTGAAGCTGATCGAGTTTCTTTACTGCTATTTGATGCCGGAAACCCCGTCGATACCACGAGCTGATCAACGAGACTCTGTGCCCGCAATGTTGCAGCGGAGTCCTAGTAAACTTGCTGGAGCCTTCGCAGCCGAGGGTCGTCGCAAGCGTACAAACAGCTCTGGTGTGCCAACACTGACAACCCAGGAGAAGCAGGAACTTCTCAGTCGCCACTTGAGCAACGTCGAGGACCTTGTCAAGGACCTCAAGAACTGCGCTCCATTTGGTGGCGTCTTGTGCTGACGTCGAGATGATTTCTCTCTACGATGGGGAACTCTGGGAGGCAGCATTCAAAGGCGGTACCTTTGACCACCCCGCCCAAATTTATTTATTTATTTCTAGTTCTTTGGTATCTTCATTTTGTATCTCCTTTGTTTTCTCTCGACGGTATCAGATTGGAATGAATTTTTTTTTCCTTCTCCCCGGCGTGGGATGGAGTATGAGAGGAGTTGAAAACTGCGAAAAAAGCACTCAATTCGGATACACGGCAAGCAAGATGTACACTCTTTACGGTTATTATGAAGATTTGAGGATATCGTGTACGACTAGGTCAGGCGTTCCATGCACTAGATGACATGGATGTTTTGTTTTATAAAATTTTTGCACCCCCCCCCCCCTTTTCCCCGTCTCTAGAGCTTTTCTTTGTGGCCATTTGAAAAATCATTCGAGGTTGCAGGAAAAGGAGGAGGTGCAGCAGGGGGAGTCAGAGGTGATGGCAGTTGCTCTGCTGGAAGGATGTCGTAAACCGCGAGCTCGCAGACGCCATCGGAAGATGCCGGACATTCCGGCGGCATCGATACAAATGGCGGATAACAGTTCCTCTCCTGCAGTACTACCGGGGACGTTGCTTGCACAGACACAGAGGCCATTTCCACCGGAACGGTATTATGATGGCGCGGACTCTGGGGCATTCCGTGATCCGCCTCAGCGGCAAGCATCCGCTTGTTCTGAGCTCTCGCCGGCACAGCCGACCCCGTCAACTCGACTCGGCCGTGAATGTCGCATTGCCTGTTGCGTTCCCGACGCCGCCTCTGCAGATGGAACCACAGCGCGCCCAGTATCAGCGACACGGCGACGGCGGCGACTCCGATGCCGGCCTTTGCGCCGACGGACAGCTTCTCGGATTCCGGATGCCCACTTCCTCGTCCTCGTCCTCCTCCTCCCTCGGTCCCCGCGCAAGACTCCGACTCGGCGCCTTGAGCGGAGCACGTCGATGCCGGCTTGGATGATGTGCTCGCGGCTGTCTTGGTCTCGGTCTCGGTCTCGGCCTCCTTGATCTGGAGACAGTTGCTGCCGGCTTGGCACCGGGACCCGAACGGGCAGCACTTGCCTCCCAGGTCTGGCGGACATAGGAAGTGACTCGTCTGGGGACACTTTCTGCCGCAGCAACCCTGCTGCGTGGCCGTGGCGGTGCTCCCGAGCGGCAGGGAGGTGGTGACGGTGACGGTGACGGCGCAGTAGTATGCTCTGCTGCTGCAGGGGGAGTCGGCGACGCAGTTGGAGCCGATGGGGCAGCATCGTGCCTCGCCGCGGCCGTTGACGTAGCAGTAGCTTTGGTTGTCGCAGCATGAGTCGGGGCGTAGGACGTCGAGACCTGCGAGCGAGCGAGCGAGTGAGTGTTGCGCCAGAGGAGGAAGGATGATGATCCGGCGGCTACGTACAGTTGTGGTGGGCTTCGCCGCAGTCATTTCCTAGATATCCTGTTAGTCGCGGTGTTGCGGCGGTGCGCGACATGGTGAGGGTGGGTTGTTGTCTGATTTCTCCATGGACGTGGCACGGCCGCGTTGGATGAAGAGAGAGGTTGGAGCAGGAGAAGTCATCATGTTCCGAGCTGCTATATTTGTTGTGCGTGTTGCGCGTGTTAGTGCGTGTTGTCTGTGCGTTGAATTGCTATTGTCTCCGAGATGAATGCGTGCAGGTAGGACGGAATGGGCCCGAGTGGCAGCTGGGCGGCTGGGCGGCTGTGCTGGGCTGGGAGGGTGTTGTTGGTTTGGTTTTGCGTAGATATTTCATGGACAAGTTCATGACTCGGTACGTCTGAATGCGATCAATTGACGGTTTGCGCGCGTGATGATGAAAAAAAAAAAAACACGGGTATAGAAAGAATTACGACCAAAAAAAAAATTTACACACACAACATGTAAGAAACAAAGACTTTTTTTTTTTCTCTTTCCGCAAAATCAGATCCCGTCCGTGTCACCGCGCCCGCGCCAGTTCCACCAGTCGAGATGCCATATCCAGTCCTGCAGTCCCCTGTGCGTCTTTGTCCTGCCTTCCCACCTGTCCAGGGCGAGCGCCACGAACCTCAGGTGCGATCTCACGTCGGTGAAGGCGCGCGGGGCGCAGGCAC
The DNA here is from genome assembly GCA_000729825.1 of Epichloe sp. AL9924. Taxonomy (NCBI): domain Eukaryota; kingdom Fungi; phylum Ascomycota; class Sordariomycetes; order Hypocreales; family Clavicipitaceae; genus Epichloe; species Epichloe sp. AL9924. Next base: position 46,419 of record JFGW01000099.1, read on the forward strand.
GCGGGGGCTCGGCGGGCACCGAGGCGACGCCCACGACGGTGTCGTTCCACAGGACGGGGCCGCCCGTGTCGCCGGCAAAGGACGAGCCGAGCATGCCGCGGGTGCACCCCGACGCGCAGAACTTGTCGCTCCGGAGGGTGGGCCTCGCCCGGCGGCAGTGCCTGTGGCGCATGACGGGGAGGGGGGTGATTTGGCGGAGGAGGATGGGGGGCGTCGTCGTCGTCGTCCGGTTCCGGTTCCGGTTCCGGTTCCTGTCCTCCGTCCCGCCGATCTCGCTGGTCGGGTCGGCGGCGGCGAAGCCCACCATGGTGACGTTGTCGCCCACCTGGACGCTGATGGACGAGAGCTTGGCGAAGCGGGTGACGTTGTGGGCGCCGTGGAAGGTGACGATGGCGATGTCGTGCTCGTGCGTCACGCGGTCGTAGATGCTGGGGTAGGTGGCGTTGGCCCAGGGGAAGAAGGAGCGGCCGACGGCGACGCGGCCCCCGTCCCCGCCCCTGGCCGTGCCGATCGGGTGCACGCAGCTGGCGGCCGTGAGGACCACGTCCTTGCGGAGGAGGACCCCCGTGCACGTCGGCCGCGTGTCGTCGCCGTCGTCGTCGTAGAGGCCGACGACGTAGGCGTACTTGCTGGACGATGCGGGCTCGCCGCCCATGATGGCCGCGGCGGGTGGCAGTGGCATGGTTGCCAGAAGGGCCAGGAGGGCCAGCAGGAGGGGTTTCCTGGTCATCATGGCCTTTTTCAATGTGCTCTGCCCGCGGGGAAGGTGATGAGGTGATGGAGGGGTGACTTTGTGATTGTTTTGGGGAGTTTGGGACATGGAGATTTATCTTCTCAGGGAGCGCGCTCTAGACACACCGAGTTATTTATAAAATGTTGAAAAAAAAAAAAAGTTCAACCCAGAACCATGACGAGCAAGGTTGCGGCGCCACCACAGACAAAAGAGTTTTTCTAAAAAGGCAAAGGGGCTCTCGAGGCCAGCGGAGGAGTTTTTTTTCCCCCTCCCTCCCAGTCATCAGCGAGAAAGGAGAAAGAAGATGATTTGATCATTTTTGTTCATCCAAGCATTCTTCCTTGGGAAGTAGAATATGCGGACTCATCAGAACGCTTTCAAGATGGAGTTGTTGGAGAGCTCCAGGACAAATTGCCCAAAAAAAAAAAAATCCGACTTTGTTAGTGCTACCTAGAGTGGAACTCATCAGCCAGCGAACCGGCGCCCCCTCCCCTCAGGGAAAGAAAAAAAGCTCTCGTGCTGCCTATTTTGAGTTGCTTCCCTACCCCACTCTCATCGAAGGTTCTATAGATTGAGGTTGTATTCTTCCACTACGGAAACCTGCAATCCATAATGTCCCAAGTTGGTTGGTCATCTTCACATAGCCTCCCACCCTTGCCCTGTGACAATGTCAATCCTCGAGGACTGCCTGCTGTCTGTTTATTAGCCAATCGCGTTGATTGAGGGCAACTCGGCACACCGGCTGCTGTGGCCGATAAGATCCTCCAGCCGTGATACCTTGTCTTATGGTAGGGCTGATGCTACGAGTACTGATTTAGATGCCAAGAAAAACGCAAAATCTGCTAATTTTTGGGTGCAAACCATGCACTTTGCGTAGTCTACGTACAAAGTTTGCACTAGTGTAAAATTTGCAACAAAGACAGTACAAAGTGGCTGCCCTATGTAAATCCACATACAACTTGTACCATGTAATGTCAGTGCAATCTTTGCACCGGCTCGTGGATCAAACCCTGATGAGGTGGCTCTTTGAATACAAATGCACGATTGAATGCACGATTGAATCCAAGAGCTTTGCACTGAGGCGGGGTTGAGGATACCTCGCACGTGATCGATGCTGCCTTATCGTTCCTCATGGATAAAAAATATACATAGTGCGGCTGCTTCCGTGACGCACCCATTAAAACTTCTTCGCGACCTTTGTGCGCCGCGTCTTTTTCTTCCTTCACCCGACGACGACGGATATCGTCCTTTTTAGCCAGAGCTTTTTAGCCAGAACTATCGCAACATGACAATCACAATTATTCTAGGCTCCCAATGGGGTACGTCTCGTCCTCTCCCACCCCTCACTTCTTCTCGCTGTGCCCCGCCGAAACCGGGGCATTGGGCGTGATGCGATGAACGTTCTTGTGGTGCTAACTCACGCGATTCACAGGCGATGAGGGCGTATGTCTTCCCTTCCAGCTCGAACCCAAGCCTTCTGGCTACGAGACGCCTGCAGAACTGATTTCTGACGACGTACCATGGTGTAGAAAGGAAAACTGACCGACATCCTTGCCCCCGAGGCACAAATCTGCGCTCGAGCCGCTGTGAGCAACGACATGTTTCCACTATGGCGAATGTATACTGATAGTTAATCAAGGGTGGTCACAACGCTGGGCACTCTATTGTGTGAGTTGAATGCTCCTTGCTTCCTGGCAATTGACTCGTGAGAATGAATGCATTGCTGACTCCTTCTCTGTAGCGCCAATGGAGTGTCGTATAGGTGGGCGTAAACAGACATGGAAGTCTTTCACCAGCTACTCACCTTTTCATAGCTTCCACTTGCTTCCCTCTGGTCTCATCAACCCAAAATGGTACTTTTTCAACCCACTCAGCTCAGACACCATCGAAACTGACATTTCACGCAGCATGAACTTCATCGGCTCGGGAGTCGTCTTCCACGTGTAAGTAACCATGTCTCTTCATCTGGTCACCTCCATCCCGTCGATCACCATACTGGCGTCTGATCTGCCCCCCGCGCCTCTTTTACAAGTACGTCGAGATACTGACGTTGCCCTTAGCCCAAGCTTCTTCAAAGAGCTACAGGAGCTCGAGGAGAAGGGTCTTCCCTCGGTACATGATCGGATCCTTGTTTCGGACCGAGTGCACATCGATTTGCAGATGCACGTGGCAGTTGATGGAATAGAGGAGAGGGAGCTCGGAGGTTGGTCCTGCGCTTTGGAATCACACGAGCGATATATATCTAATTTTTTAGAAAAAAAATTGGGCACGACAATGACGGGTACTGGCCCATGTCTCACGACCAAAGCCGCGGTAAGAGGAGATCTAACGTTTTTGTTTTATAAAAAAAATCTTGCTGAACCCCGCCTAGCGAAGTGGAATCAGATTAGCGGAGGTTTTTAACCCCGAGCTATTTGAGTCCAAACTCCGACGATTAGCCGATGGCTACCGAAAGCGCTACGGAGACCTATTTAAGTACGATGTTGAGGAGGAACTCACTCGGTTTAACGGGTATCGACCGAAGCTAGCGAAGTACGCCGTGGATGGTGTGTCGTTCATCCGGTCAGCCCAAGAGAGCAATACGAACATCTTGGTAGAGGGGGCAAATGTAAGAGCCCTACTCTGCAGTTTAGTTATATTCTGGTATTGACCGATTGGTGGGTCGAGCAACCGTGCTTGCGGTCTCGTACTCCCCTTTCCTTGGCCCGAGAAGGCGACCCAGGTAGGAGGGCAGGACGCAGTAGTTACTCTGGCAAAGACACTATGTTGGTCAAATCCCAACATTCTTTCGCTAAACTGAGCTCTGCGTTCTGTTTTTGCTCTCCACTGAGGTTCCGGAACAGCCTTGGGGACTTGCTTGTACTTGTGGTCTGATTTCAGGACCTTTGTTCATGTCGGACTCTTTTCGCCTTCTACGTGTAGGCAGAACGACGGGTACAAGTTGAGTTCTCTTAAAAGGAAAGGGGTCCGAGGCCCGGCGCTTGTGCTCGTCCTCGTTTGAACAGGCACTGATGCTCGACATAAATTATGGGACGTTCCCAGTAAGTTTTAATCAGTTTGGTCTTCAAATCTTGCAGTTATAGTAACAGATGCCAATAGTTTGTGACCTCGTCTAATACAACACTGGGTGGGATTATAGACGGACTCGCCTTGAACCCGAAGAACATCACAGAGACGATCGGAGTGGTGAAGGCTTGTACGTTGTTTGCATTGAGAACATGATTCAGCGCTGACCAGCGGTAGACACAACTCGCGTCGGGCAGGGAGCTTTCAAGACAGAAGATACTGGAGAGTGCGTTCTGTGTTGCCTAGAGACATGAATGAGGAACTAACGAATTGCGATAGGATTGGGACCAAGCTCCAGGAGATCGGGCGAGAATGGGTTAGACTCCATGGGCAATGAGTTTCCACACCTTCCAAAGCTAAGTATATACCTAGGGAACAACGACTGGCCGAAGACGCAGATGTGGATGGTAAGTACTTGACCAAAGCAAAACTCTGCCCGATGTGACTGGCTAATTGTACTTAGGCTTGGTAATTATGACGACCACGCTGCTGTGATTTGTTGGCTGATGTCACTGACCTGGACCGGTATAGACCTTGTCGTTGTCAAATATAGCGCTTCGATCAACTACTACTCTGCTTTAAATCTTACGAAGGTAGATGTTCACCTCTGGGTGCTTCTGGTCCTATCCGTGGCAGCTGACTGGCGCCTTTCAGCTCGATGTTCTGGATACCTTTGACACGATTAAGATGGCCATTGCCTACAAGTTTGACGGCGAGGTTAGTCTCTTTGGTCAAATGCTAGTGAATAGAAAGACGCTGATGGTCTGCAGGAACTGGACTCTTACCCTGCGGATCTCGACATTCTAGACCGAGCCGAGGTCGTCTATCATGAAATGCCAGGATGGCAGAAGCCAACGACTCATGCAAAGTCCTTCTACGACCTCCCTAAGCAAGCTAGAGACTACGTTGAGGTAAGATACCTGCCAGTGTCAGGGTGGCTCGTGCTAACGACCTTGCTAGTACATTGAGAACTTTGTTGGAGTCAAGGTAGGCTGATTTCGGGGCGTTCCTGCTTGGCAGGCTTTCACTAATGTCAACCAGATCAAGTGGATTGGCACCGGCCCCGACCGCGAGGCCATGATCAAGCGCGCTTAAGAGATCCCTCGTGCAGCGCAGATGACGGATATGGGAAACGAGATGATAGCTCATGAGGCTTGAGTCATAGATTTGGGGGTAGTTTGCAGTCTGTACAATTGGACTGAAAAGAAATAACTTGTCTCTCTGGGCCTCCCACCGACTTTGCACCACATCGCCCTAATCGGAGACAAAGTAATCCGTACCACATGGCGTACAGGCTGAAACGCTGACATTGCACGTCTCCTGGATTGTTATTGAGTGAGGCAAAAGTTAGTGAGCATGGAGAGTGCAGGGAGTAGAGTACAATGTAGCTAGTAAATTGCAGGCGAGTTCACCGAGATTTTTGTTGAGCCGACCAATGCAGCTAACTTGAAAACCAAACCCACCGGAGAGTAGAAACAGCCAATGGGGCCTGGACACCAACTCCAAGGCTCCTGAAGGATCCTGAAGGAGTGCTGAAGGAAGGAGCTTGGCGCGGATGTGACGGTGCTGCGAAGCCTGCGATAAACAAGCATATCATACGGATTATTATGCTCAACACATCCCGATTCGCTTTGAGCGCCAGAGGAAGGGTGGCGTGAGCGCGGCAAAGCTGATTGACTGGATAATAGCTTGAGGATGAGTGCCGATGTGGCATGTCATCATGTGTTATGGACCCCCCTAAAGTGCCGGGCTCAATTGGACCAGCGAATTGGACCAGCGAATTGACTCCCCAAGATCCCTCACCCATCTCCAATCTATCCGCCGTGAAATATGAGATGGGTGACTATAGAGCTGCCATTGCCTACATCCAAAAGGCAACATCATTAGCCGTCTCTGGAACCGACAATGACGACGCCAAGAAGGACAAGCTGTACAGCCGGATGGCCAAGTCCTACTTACACCTGCTTGACTTGCACTCTGCCGAGGAGGCCATTTCAGTCATTGGCGATGGTCATGTCCGAGCGGAGCTGCATGAGTCCGCTGAATCGATCAAGGCTTTGTCGGGTGAGACCCCTGACGAAGCCCTTCTCAGAGGGCATGTCCTCGACCGTCTTCCGCGGTATAAGCCATGGCTGTATGTTGACTGACCTCCTTCTACATGTGATTCTTTTTCTGCTGATGCGCAATCAAGCACGAGCATTCTAGAATACTTCTGCATGGGCCACGATGCGGTGGACTTTTTGAAAGAGCAATTCGGAACCAAAGGCGCTGGAAGTCCCGACATCTCGTTCCTCTTCGCCGGCAGCGGGGATGGACGCAACGTCTTCTCCGCCATCATGGGACTGATGCTGAGAGAGGATGCGACAGAGGGACCATGCTTTGGAAAACTTCACTTCACCCTGGTGGATCTGAAGCCAGCAGCATTGGCCAAGGTACTCATTTTCTTCCACATGATGATTCGAGGAGAAACAGAGCTCGCGCAAGGGGACCCTCGAGGCCATGATTGTTTTCTAGATATGGCTTACCTCTTCAGCTGTCAGATCATTCCCCCCTGGGTCGAGGCCAGGCTACAGACCAGCATCAGCGAGCTCATAAAGAGGCTCGAGGGCAAAGGTGACGTCCTTGACTTTGTTTTCGTCCCAGAAAACGACAGGAAACCCCTGGCTCGAGTTCTTCGTCAATGGCAGCACCCCTGGCCTGGCTTGTCCAATGCGCACGAGGTAAGAAAATTCGTGAAGCAGAGATTACATTCAGACCGAGCCCGCGCGGAGGCCCTCTTTGGCGGGAAGTGCGACCGAAGGAGCAAGTCGGAGAAGGCTGAAATCGAGAATCTCACCGTCTTGTTACCCCCAGCAGCGGTTGCAGAAAGACGCGAGACCTCTCTTGTGAAACCCTTGGCCGACTACCGATCAACAGGCAACATCAAGGGATTACGGCAATACATACGTTCGAACTGGAGAGCCAACAATACACTCATATACTACGACTTTGCCGAGGCGGTCAGGCAACAGGGAGACACGGATTTCAGCGCCATCGAGTTTGATCCGTTGGAAGTAACCGAGTCGATGGGCGCCCCGCCACCCAGAGGCGAGGGCGACAGTAGCTCCCTAGAAAAACTTGCTCTGGTGTTTCGCGGCTTCAGCACGTCTACATTTGGCTTCAGCATCGAGGACCGGCTGGTGGTGGAACTCATCATAGGGGAGGTGGCTGACATCATGGAGCGTATTCGCTACAAAATACTGCACCACCGGCTGTCTCCTCCCAGAGGGAGCTCGATGCTCGACCCGACTCTTTCCCCTCATTCCTTTGACTATGTCCACATGAGCAACATCCCGTGAGATTGACTCCCCATTCTGCTATCCGAGAGTGAGTGTACGTTTTATCCTAACAAGCTTGGGAACCAGAGACTACATTGGTGGCCACCTTACATCTTTCCTAGCTGGTCGCCCACTTCTCAAGGAAGACCAACCATCTAGCCTACGTTTCGTCAATCTTCTCAATCCACCAGAGTTTCCCGATCACAAGACCTTCCAGTCGGAGTATTTGCTCATGTACGACATGCAGCACATCCGCCGGCATTTCCTGGTCACACGGCGACCAGGCGAACTCACGAGAGGGGACTTGCCGGAAACATTCAAGACCTTGCTCATGCCATTTGCGTTCGAGGGATACATGATTTGGGATAGGGTGCCAAACTCCAAGATGTCATTCGAGCAGTTGTTACCGAAGCCCGAGTTCGAGAAATGGGATCTACGGCCCACCTGTTCAAAATCTGTCTCCCATACCCACGACCAATCTTCAGCGGCCAACCCGTGTATGCGCCGCTCAACCTCACCGCTCTCATCCGTCTCGCGATTGCCATGTTCGAGGTCGGGTACCCGGCTCACTGGCTGCTCAGAATTCTCTCCCGCATCTGCACCGGGGTCATCACCACCGGCGCCCGGCCGCCCACGAAGCGCGTCTCCGGCCCCGCCGACGTGGATGCCAAGCGCCCGGCCAGGGAGATGACGGTGCAACCATGGGTTCCCGAGTTCACCACTCTGCTCAGCATATGGCGTCGGCTGCTCCCGTTCGGAACGGACTCGCTGAGCGGGACACTCGTCCCGCTCGCGAGCATAGCAAAGTACAGCATCACCTTCCCAACCGTCCGCGCCGAGAGCGACCGCTTGCCTCACTTCATTCTCCTTTTCTGGAACACCGAAGTGGGATCCTCCTCGTGCCCACCGGACAACATCTACGAACTCTTGGTGAATGGTGACGACGGAGGAGGAGGAGACAACTCCACGTCAGCCAGGGACATTCGCAAGAGAGGCATCGTCTGCGTAACGACGTTCCGCTACATCCCGGCGTCCAGGGGTGCCGAATTCTGGATGCGGGCCGATAAGATGGAGGACATGATTGCCGGCGCGTGGAACGCCTTTATCTGGAGGACAGATGCGTGGGAGGCTGTCATGCGCGGCGTAGACGTTTCCACGGGGGTAGTGACCGGCGAGAAGTGGACAATGGTTTCGTAAAAAAAAAAAAAAAAAAAAAAAAAAAACAAGCTCTCGATCTGAGAAATACCTCCTTCTGCTCATCACACCTTCCGTATTTTCCCCCCTTGTGCCAAAAAAAAAATGCCATTCCATTGCATGCATTGAGAAAGGAGCGCCAACCCACGAAATGGCCTTGTCAATCGCTCGCTGTAAGAGGTTTTACTTACTGTCAGAAGCCGGTAATGACGTAGTTACCTCTCTTCTGAGCCGAACCTGCTCGGCCAGCCACTTCTGAAGCCTCAGGTTGCCTATTTATTGAGGCCTGGTATCGCCCGGGTAGTATACAAGTCAACAAGCCAGAAAAGAAACTGCCAAGTTGCCCCCGCCCATTGTCTCTTCCTGGGAGGCTTCATTGCCGTCTGAAATGGTACATGCAAATTATAGTTCCGAGTCTAGTCATGATGGTCCTCGCGGTAGAGGTAGTTTGACAGCACCTAGCGGCAAGTCGAGGTCCAGATTGGCCATTCCTATGAACATCCAAAACCTTGCCCTGTATGTACATGGACACCAGGTCGGCATTATTGCTACTTTTCTCTAAACTTAATTTAGGAACATCAAGTTCGTCGCTTCGTCATCAGCAAAAAAAAAAAACCGCTTTCCGGAAACAATGTCTCCCGGGCAATAATCACGATATATATGAAAGTATGTATACTTCGTGACCTTTCCTACGTACAGCCCTCAGTTGCCCCTTCTTCTCCTTCTTCCACTTTCCTTGGCATGGACGGAATGAATTCTCAAAAGTTCTTGGTTGGCGCAGATGCTCCAAGCTTGGTCACAGATGGCGACCTCGGGTTCGTCGCATGCAATGCTGTATATGGCTCGTTGGCCATTTCTTCTCACCGGAAGCGTTCGTAATATAAAAACCCGTGACGCATCGTGGTACTATCGTGTACGGCACACGGCAGCGGGGTATTGTTGTTCAGGTCGTCGGTCAGTGACCTGGTTCACAAAGCCCACATGAACCTCAGAATGTGTCTGTGTCTTCACTAGCAACGGTTCCAAAGGTATCTGCGTAGAAGATCAATGTGTCAAGTTAGTGGCAGTTTGGCAATAGAATATCCAGTCGAATATGCGTACCTCTTTTACGTCGCCTCTCTTCCCTCGCTGCGTCTTCGGGACTCTTCGGAGTCATTGCTCTCGGCCCGCTGGGTCGTCGGCTGGGGACGCCAAGAGCGGCATTCAAGTTTCTGTTCTCCAGTCTGGGACTGCTCCCGGAATGATGACTGCGATATGTCCCTGTCATGGTGCCGTACCCGCTCTCTGAGCTCTGCTGGGGGGCCGGGCTGCCATCTTTTTGCAGCTTGGAAAGCCGACCTGACTTGGGCGAATTGTGGGCGCCGGGAGATTCAATCGGCTCCTTGGGCGGGCGCGGTGGTCCGGATTGCTGTCCAGGAGAAGGATAGTATTCGGCCTCCGGGCCAGGGAGCGACGAGGTGTTGCTGAATCTGTTGGTGTTGGGGGGCAGGCGATTCAGACTCGTGGCAGATCCTGCCCAGTCAGTGGACCGTGGGGTCGTCGGGTTGTTGTATTCTTGCGCCGAAGACTCCAGCGCAGTACGAAACCTCTCGGTTTGGCCAGGTCTTGGTTGAGGGTGTTGAAGGTTCAGTGAGTTGCGATGAGCCTTGTACTTTGGGTCTTCTGGAGTCATGTATTGTGTCGGCGGCGGGCCTTGCCCTCGCGTCGCCAATGGGCTGGCATCTGAGAAGCCTGTGTGCAACATGTCATCACCATATGGGCCGCGGGGGTAGTCTTCCCCCTCGTCATAGGATGCCAGACTCGAACCAGATCGTGTCGGAGGAGGTTGAAAGTCATCGTATTTGGGTCCTTTCTTGGAAACCCCGCTGCCTCGAAGAGCTTTCCCGACACTGGAAGCTGTGGTGCCCGACCAACGCGATATCTTGGGAAGCCAGCCGCTGGAGCCGGTCTTGGTCTTCTTGCCCTTGTCAGCCCGGGGCGTGTTCTCCGCACTCAGGGGCTGTTGTTCGACGGGGGGGGCCAGACGTGGCGGCGTGTCCAGCGGTACAGAACCGCCGCGTTGGATCTGCTCGGCTTGCGCCGGAGTCTGCAGGTGCTCCCCGCCTGATCTCTCGGCACTCGGACTGGCATCATCGTATTGGTATTGATACTCCTCCTCGTTTTCGGGTACGGTACTGATTCTGTGCTCGGCAAATTTTCCTTCGCCACCGCCGGCGATGGATCCTGGTCCGCGAGACCTCGCTGCCAACGCCGCTCCTGGCTGACTAGCATGATGATGAGTAGGGGTCGAGCTGCCTTCGGCGTCGTAGCCTTCATCACGTTCGTATTGGCTGTTTGTTTGGACATTCTCGTAAGATTGTCCCGGGCCACCACCCGTCGATACAGGGTGGGCAGTTTGTGTCTTGAGCACGTCGACCTCGCCGAGCAGCTGCATGAGCATGTCCTCGATACGGCTAAGGTCGTTTGTTCCCTTGGCGCTGAGTCCCTGCAATGCTCTCTTCCATAGGTTCTTCTTCTTGATGCCAGCTTCGTCGAGTGTGCCTGCTTGAGATGGACTCTGTAGTGAGCGCGAGGCAGCTCCGGGGTATGGCCGAGGTCCGTTGATGGCCTTCTGTAGCTTCTCAGTATTCTCCACGTTTGCGAAGATGACGTCATCCCCAGTGTCCTGGACGAGATGTTTCATCTCTCGGAAAGAGTTGCGCATCTCAAGGGCGGCATTCATGAGTAGGGCCACAATTTCCGTATCACGAGCGCTGCGTTGCGCATCACGCACCATCAACTGGGTGCTGTTAGAGAAGAGAGATGAGAAGAGATTGGCGAATTGCTTACATGTTGCATCAATGCGACGATATCCTTGTTTTCAATACGCTCAATGCCCGCGCCGGTTGCGGCATCGTAAAAGGGAGAGTCCATGCCCTGGGACATGCCACTGAGAGGACGGGCGTGGTTCTTGGGGGCATAGAACGGATCTTCGTCTTCATTGACTGCCAAGTCCAAGTCCACGGCTTTGCCTTTTGAAAGCTGGGTATCTGGGGTGCGATTAGGGCCGTTCGACATGTAACCCTCGTCATGCCTCTGACCAAACCCGGGGCTGCCGGTGTTGTAGGCGGGGCCGAGATTTCTCGCACCGAGTAAATTCTCGTTGAGCTCGGGGTTCACGATAGGACTGGCATCTTCATATGGGTTTGTGACCAAGGTATCTCGCTTGCGCTCGTCTGATGTGCGGTGCCACTCGTCTTCCTCCTTACCCATCATCTCATCGTTGTGAGTGGCAGCCATACCGGCGGCAGCACCAACGGCCTCTGCAATTCCGAGACCGCCTCTTCCGGCTTTACTGTCAGGATCCCCATCCTCGTGAGAACTGAAATAATGCTGAATAGGGGTGGCTCTCCCGGACCACGCTTTGTGCGTTGGTTCACCATCCAGCCGCTCGTCAACCATCGATGGATTGGTCTGTAATTCGTCGTCGACGTAGCCTATTTCGGGCATGGGGTCCGTCACATCCGGGATACCACTCGTGCCAATTTTTGGGTCATCGTCCAAGTCCAATTTATCGGTACTGTGCGCCGGGGTGTTTTGGGGTTCCCAGCCATGGTGCATCGTTCTCTCTTTGAAAGACCTGTTGCGGGCCACACCAGCAGGCTGAGAGTCTTCTGCAAATTGACCTGCAGCAGTTGCTTGTTTTCTTTCCTTTGCGGCTCTCAGAGCCGCTGCGGCCGCACCAACTGCGCCAGCGGTGATTGCTGCCTCGGACGCAGTTGGCGAGTGTCGGTACTTGGTTCGTGGGATCTTGCGGCCGTATTCGTCCACCTCATACTCGGAATGATCTTGAGAATGGGCAACAGATTTGGACCCTGGTGTTGCCTGTCTGTCTTCCTCGAGCTCGCCGACATCCATCCGGTCAGGGGTGCTGAGGGCCGGAGTGCTTTGGGGTTCGGCTTCATCATTATATGAGAGCATGGAGCCCCTCCCAGCGTGGTAGTCGTATCCAGATGCTCCAGTCACGACAGACTGGTCAAGCATTGAGCCTTCTACCAGTGATGCAACTGCTGACTCAACACCAATGGGTGGATGAACGAAGTCTGGGTTAGCACCAATACCCCGGACGGTCTGTCCGCCGGGTGTCTCGTCGAAATGGTCCGCTCCTTCCATAGACAGCTGGTCGTAGTCGCGCAAGTTGCTCGGCGCAGAGTCATCTGACTGCAGCGAAAGGTGTTGTCGAATACGTTCTGGCGACTTGCCAGGTGACGGTATGTCTCCGGAGTAGTTCTGGGGCAATTGTGCCTCGCTGCCGGCTTCGGTATAGCCAGATACACTTGGAATCGGGCTAAGTCCCCTTGCGCCGGCTTGGTAAGGGACGTATCGTAGCGGTGGAGGAACGTCCTGGGTGCTGAAATAGCGCTCCTCAAAGTCATCCTCTTGGTAAGCGGGTTGTTGGCCCGGCGCCTCTCGGGAACGGTTGTACCCATCACCAGAGCCGACGGGGACTTTGCGACCATACTCATCCATTTCGTACTCCTCCACCTGTTCACTGATTCCACGGGGCAGAGCTGTCAAATCACCATGTGATACGTTCGCATGTTGCATGGCCATGGCGTGTCTCTCATGATCAACAGGCGACTTATCGCGGGCGAGAGAAGAAGCACCAGAGGCACCTACTTCGTCATGTGTCGTTTCTCGAGCTGGCCCGATGAGCTCTTCACTCGCAGAGTGTGGTCTGTCAGATTCTGCAGACAATATAGACGTTCGAGTCAGCTCCGATGGATTGATATCGCTCATTAGAGGCATCGGTGGAGCAGGCGCGATGTCGTCGTCATAATCCTCGTCAAACACGTCTCGACCCAAGCTCCGGCTCCTTGTATGCTCTGCTCTTCTCCGGCGTCTATCGCGGCACTTTTTCTCAGATGATTCAGAACCATCCTGTACCACTGAGCCCTCCCCTTTGGCCAGCGCTGCTCCAGCTGCCGCAGCTTTGAGCAAGTTGTTGGTGCGCCTGGGAGTAGTGGCATCTCCTTCATGGCTCTGATATTCTGCAGCGATCGAACCACGGCTGGGGCTGTGCAGCGAAATCTCGTCATCATATTCATGACGTGCTTCTCTGTTGCGTCTTTCCTTCCGCTTTCCAGCATCCCGCGCGCTTTCGGCACGCTGGCCTGTAGACCGCCTGCGGTCTGAGGAGATATCTTCTCGGGAAATCGAAGTGGCTGATGAGCTAAGGGAGCCTCGGCGGCTCTCGCGCTTGCTCTGTTCCCGTTTGAGCGCACTTAATTCGGGTAGAATCAAGCGCCGGATGGCATCCTCGACAGTCTCTAGTAACTTGGGGTTGTTGATTGATGACTTGGAGGCACCTGAGCGAACGGAGCCCGTGTCCAAGGAGCGGTGGCTCGCAGGGAGATGAGATGATATGGCACTGGAATCCACCGCACTAATATTGGATTCCTGCGGCGTGCGACTGGGCCGATGGCGCTGCGACCGCTCGTCCTCCGCTTGCTCACTTGCACCGCTCGTTCTACTTTTAGATGGTCGCCTCCTGTCGGATTTATCTTTTGACTTTTCTGACACCTTCAACCGGTTTCTCGATCGCGTCTTGTTGTTGCTTACCTCACCCGTGGCCACACCACTCAGTGCACCCGCAGCTGCAGCTGCGACGATGTCATCGCCCCGAAATGGACTCGAGGATCTCTTTGCATCGCCTCCCGGGCCAGTGCCGTCTAAAAAACTGTCTGTAGGGATGGCTGAAATTTCCGAGAAGTTGCCAGGCTGATACGACTCTGCCGAGGGAATCAAGGGGCTGGCGGGGCGTCGTCGCCTATGACTGCGGTCTATTTCAATGTCGATGGGATTTCGCGAAACGTTGGATTCCTCTGTGGCCGACGCATAGGATGTCATACTATTTGCGTCTTCGCCGTCGTGCAGATCAATCTCTCGAGAAGCAATGGCTTGATCGAGAGGTATTCGGCGCGTGAGAGAAGCTTTGCGCGTGCCCTTGGTCTCGGTCACCTGTATGTGGTCGCCTTGGCTTTTCTTAGAAGGTGTCAATCTAACTCGGACGCTAGGCTTGCGCTCTTGACCTGATCCGCTCTTGCCGCCCTCGAAATACTCGATCAGCAGCGACGTCTGGGATTTGTTGGCTTTGTGGCCACGAGTGCGGATCGTGACAGGGGAGCCGTCCTCGGGAATCGAGTAGGAAGACTTTTCGTCGCCAGGCTTTGAAATGTCGGTAGCCAATTCGCTCGGCGTTGTTGTGTCCGTCTCTGTCGGGGCTGGGAGCGGCGGCGGCTTTTTGAAGTCGACGCCCATGGTGCTGGTCTGGTCTTCGAGGTGAGCAACAGCTACGAGACTTGAGCCAGCCAGCGGAGCTCTTTATCCCAAGGCGGCGAGGGCTATCGCCGACAGGGATAAGTGACGAGGGTTATTCTTCCTGGTATAGTCCCGAATGAGTCAGGATATTCAAGAGTCGGGGCAAAGCCAAGACATGTGAAACCAAACGACGATGATATCGGAAGAAGCAGAAACCTGAACAGCAACTTGGACGTCAGCCGGAGACGGAACACAAAACATTGTCGCCCAATTTCCCCCGGGCAGGGAGGGACCCGTGATGAATACTCACTCACTTCACCAACGGACAGCCACTCTGCCCAAATCCACCTAGGGCTGGCACTTTTTTCGTGTATTCGCAGTAGAAGGAAAGGGCCAAACGGGTTGCAACAAGCGCAACGTGCAATGCGAGGTTGGAGGCTGCTGTGTGCTTGTTGGATCTGATGATGAGCGATGGCGGCCAAACGCAACGCCACGCCAGCCCTCCACACGAGATAGAAATCACACTGCTGTGGCAACGGGGGCAGGGCAATGGGGGCCAGCCGACCAGAGCAGAGCCAAAATATGCTCCCCCACAAGAGCCTGGTGAATGCTTGTATGTGCGTGTGTGCGTGCGTGCAACGGATGCGAACAAGCTCGGCATGTGCGACGCTTGAACGTGTGTCCGAAACGGTGGTTGCAGGAAGAACTACCAAACCGAGGCGTCGGGGCGTCGGGGCGTCGGGTTGTCTCTGCTCTGGGTCGCTGCTCTGGGAAAAAGAAACGGGGAGGATGTCTGGTCAGTGGTAATTGAAGGGAATAGGTCAGTCCCTGGGGCGATACACCCGAACGATACACCCGAACGATACACCCGAACGATACACCCGAACGATACACCCGAACGGCTCCTGATCTCAGCGAACAAGCACGAAATGCGAGTGTGCATAAAAACAAAACAGAAAAAAAAAAAAAAAAAGCTATACGAATTACGGTCGCAAGAGAGGGGCAGTGGGCAACAAGACGTCGGAGCCAGTCACCCAGTGTAGCCCAACCGCATCACCAGCATGCGACAAGGGGACAAATCACAATAGGATAAGAATTTGTTGTTGTCCAGACATCGGCTGGGGTTGGGCGGGTTGGGCGATGAGTTGGCGCTGCCGAACAGCTGATCCAATGAGGCTCGCGGGCCGGGGGAGGAGGGGGGGGGGGCTAGTCGGGTGGGCGCCCGGGCTCTACGGGTACGCAGGTGGAGGATAGTGACGTCCATCAGGTCCTTCAGGTCCATCAGTTGGAGAGGAGAGGTCCACTGGAGGGATGTACGGACTAACACAGCTACATGTCGCTGTAGCTAGCGATCGATTGATTCAACGTCGAGTGGCTCAGCCGTTCACGTCTGGTGGTTCTGGACCAAATGGACTTGATTGGTCTGCGCCATGAAGAAGACAACAGCGCAATGGCTGGCAAGCAACCCAAATGAATCAATTTCTTGGCGATAATTGGAAAGTACCCCGTTTGGGAAACACACAAAAAGGTGAGTTTATTCTCTTCTCCATCGGGGAACCCTGTAGCGCTGCCGGTTGACGGGCCAAGTTTCACAAGCGTTATTAGGGCTCGTCTTCGCCTGGCAATCACAGTCACCACCACACCCGGCGCACAGATCAATTTACATTTACATTGTACATATCGACCATGGCTTCCCCGCCTCCAACTCGAGTTGGGACTCGGGAGCCAGGTCCGGGGAGGGGGATCCACTGAGCTGGCCGCTGCCGTGGTAACCGTGAGATGATGCACCAACTTGCAAGCTTCATTACAACAATCATCACAATAACAACAGGCAGGACATCATCAAATGACTGAACTCCCCCGATGCCGATACCAGTTTGGAGCCCTGTAGGCCAGGGTCTCTCGCCATCCAGGTCTCGTCAGTCTACATTTGGCCTTGTTCCTCCACACACAAGGTCTCAATTGGGATCCCGGGATGCTATGGCAGGACGTTGCAATGTTGATATTCTTCCGCGTACCGATTGGTACTCAACCGGTTGATAATTTCCTTTTCTGATCATGGCCATGTATGGACTATACATAAACTCCATATCACGAAGCTTCCTCGGTCCAATTCTCTGCAGCATGGCACTTGCACGCAGAATAAATGCCGTACTGAGATTTCCGCACAGGACTACCCTAGAGGCTTCCGTCCGCCGTTTCAGTCATGGCCTCCTTGCCCTGTCATATTCTGTCTTCTCTGAATGATCAATCAAGCGAGACATAATTTCGCATAATGGCGGGAATTGGCTTGTCTCCACGGCAAGCGAGGCCCATTTTCTTTGCACCTGTTCCTTCTACTCCGTACGGGGTACGTCCGTAGTACATCACAACAATGACGCGTCCACGAAAACAACCTACAGAGCTTCCGAGAGCAGAATGCCACGTGCTAGATCATGTGGGGGAAATGCATTACCGCAGACCCCAAAGCGAAAGTCCTCATTCACAACATTGCTCATTGCTTTCTTCCGACGTCAACTGTAGCCTCATCGCACGCGCATCTTCCTTCCCAGAAACTCCTGCTCCTTTTCTGCATGGGCAGAATGTGCGTGTGAGAGAAGACACAAAGTCCTCCGGATAAGCACCCCCGAAAGGGATGCAGGAGGTCGCCATATGTCGCTTTTCGTATAACATTGGAGGACCAAGGAGGATTCCATTTTTTTTTTTGGGTGATAAGGAGAACCGGCGTAACTTACTACGTGACGTTTGGAGAGGTATTTTTGCATGACGGTTCAAACATAATCACTCGCTTTATGACCAGCGTCAAGTAGAGAGGGAGGGTGTTGCTGTTTGGGGAATTAGACACGCCTCCTTCGGAATCAAGGCAGAATACAAAAACGACTGCCTCCTGGCTTCAAGGAACCGTGTCAATGCAGCAGCTCTTTGGTATGGGGTACGAGTTTTTAGTCGCGCAACGCTTCGAGAAATTTGCCGGGAGGGATTTATGCTAGAATGATGTATAACAAAGCTGTCCGGCCACGCGTGCGCCTTTAGTATTTGCCTACTTATAGCACTTACTATAGCTAGTGATTTTCCCTGGTAACATCTTTAAGCTACTAGAAGTCAACCTTTTCTATAGATCCCGTTGATGTAGATCCTGTAATCTGGTTTAAAATTGCCAGCTAGCTGCGCATAAGTCCTTGAGATGTTAGAAGACTTGATTCATTGACGAGAAGGTCTTCCTATAGGTGCCATATGTTTAGCGCTAATAATCCTGTGTATAAAGCCGCTGCTATCGCTGCTGCTTGCACTGATCTAGCTGGTGCAAGGGAAGCATTGTAGCGAGCTTTTTTGACTTCGTAACGGTCGGGTCGGAGGTCGAGGGTCGGAGGTCGGGGGCCGAAGGATCTAATAGATCGAAGGATCTGACAGTAGAAGGATCTGATAGTCCAAGGTTCTGTCAGTCAGAGAAAAGATCAACGAATCAAGGGATTAACGCGACCAACAAATCCAATGGCTGAAGATCGGAGGGTCGATGGTCAACGGATCCAAAGGTCAGAGCGAATGTCAACAGATCTGACGATAGGCGCGATGCACAGGCCAGCTACAAGCCCTAGCGGAAGGAGGAATAGCTTTGACAGGCTTGATAGATTGGTTGACTATTCTTAGTCGGTTCGGTAGTGGCTTTCAGTAGCTGTTACAATATAAAACTAGGCTAAATCAAACCATTATACGGATTATGAGACACTTTAATCCCAAGTCGCTATTGCTAGTAGCTCTTTGTCCGGAAAACTAGCCCGCTACAATCCACGCTAGGCTGCCAAACGTGGACTTTATTCTTGTGCTTACGTTTAGCAGCCTAGCGTAGATTATAGCGGGCTAGTTTTCTGGTCAAAGAGCTACTAGTAATAGCGACTTGGGATTAAAGTGGTGATGGCTCCCTTGGCTGTGGAGAGGCTGAATATAATGGGAGTGGAACAGAAGGCGTTGGAGACCAAGTACGGAATAAAGTCACTCGCTGTATATTCGCTGCCGTTTTTGACCGCCTGCCTGCCCCACTTCCAACCCTACGCAGCTTTCTTGTAATATACGGATTGCCTAACTTCCAACCTTTGCATCACTTTCCCCTCAGCCCTCCCTGACTCCGTTGAGCCCGCCGCCTCAGCCGCTGATTTCGACCATGCTGTCCTCTCATTCTTCTTCTTGCTTGCAACGGTAACGTCAAGCACGACATTTATGGCATCTACTACAACTTATTGCGCAAAATTAGCCTCTTACGGGCAAGGACTCCGGCAATTTTCCTTGTGAACCAGAGTATCCTCTTCGGTCTTATCTCAGCCTCTTTTGCGAGTATCGATTTTATCTTTGCTCTGGGAACATCCTATCAATGAAAATTCTGGGCCAGGCAAAATCGAAGTGTCCGAATGGATGACCCAATAGTCTGCTTCGCGGCCACACACAAGATGCTCAAGTCGAACGCATTGCTCCACTCAACGACAGCTGCTAGTTTGGATCACACATGTCGGCCGATGGATTTAACACGCGATCATAGTGGACAGCGGGCGCCTGGTGGAAAGCCAAGGGGCTTGCTATAAGCCGTGGAGATGCCTCGTTGAAGCCCGTGCATTGTCTTCGTCCATCTTCCAGTCTGCTCAGTCCGTCGTTCCTTTGCTTCCCAAGATTCAGACACGTCCTCTCTCTGTAGCGCTACGACGACTGGTCATTGGTGTAACCACACCATTTTGTGTACATACTATAAGGCGACGACCATCTCGGGATCAAAGTCGTGGGCGTTCCTAAATTTTCTCTTCTTCGGCTGTTGTGTCGCGTTGCCCGGTAGTACGTATCCCCGCTGATTAGCCACTAACCTCACGCCATTCCGCACCAAATCTGTAGAGTAATGTGTGTGGCCAAATACCCAGACCTTGATACCATCCCAGCCTCGTTGGTTGAGAAGGTCGGTCGCGAAGGCTGATGTCCAAGGGTTATTAGAATCTCCAGGTCGAGAAGTGCCTTCCACGCAGGGCGCATGGTGTGTCGCTACTAGAAGCTGTCTTTCGGGACTCTGCGGCGCCTTGGTTACTTGAGCAATTTGCTGGCGGAGCCACGAAGCCTCCACGGTGTGAACTTTGTTGTGTTCCCGGGCGGTCCACCCGGCTATCCTCTTAAAATCATTGATCTTCGACTCGATGAGATTGGAAGCCTCCTCTGGTATTGCAGACCACAGCGTGCAACCGATGATTGTCAGTGCAGAGCTCGGATCGTCCCATCGAGTTTTGTTTAGGAGAATGAGTGTACCAACAAGCGATGGTTCGTTTACCAAACGCCGCGCTTCGTCAAGCCCTGAAAGATGATTCAGACCATAAAACTCGTGGTTTCCCAATACCAAAAAAATCTTTTCATATCGGGACACCTGTCCTTCGAGAAACTTTAGGTATCCATCGTAGTCAATGAGCCGTCCGATATCTCCAGCCAAGAGCAAATATGGGGCGGAGACAGGGAATGTATAGGACAAATACTGTTGACCGACCTCGAGATGCAAATCTGAAAGGATCTGAGCTCGGGGGCACTGAAAGCGGCGCTGACGTCTGAAAATAATTCCCAAAAATATTTCCATCATCGGCTAGGACATGGGGAAAGAGAAAGAGAATCGGCCGCAGGAAATGTCATGAGCGCTTAAGGTTGATGTGGCAGGCGATTGGCGCGAGGGGTCTCCATGGGTGGGGTAGCCGCATGTATGTAGTTGCAATAAAAGGGGCGCCGCCGCCTGTGAGCGTTTGACTACAGAAGCATCTGCATCGCAACCTTTCACAATGGACTTGACGCCGATAAAAGTTGCATCCGCAATTTTGAAACATCACGGCATTTCAACGTGCATTGCTGGTGAATTGGCACTGGATTACTACAACGTGCCCCGCGTCTGTCATGTTAGTCCTCTCGTTTGTTCGGCACATTCTGCGCATAACTAACCATAACTAGGATCTGGAGATATGTGTACTTGTCAGGGAGAGCGCCCTTGACGCTTAGGATGTATGAGGGCAGCGCGCATTGACAGGGATAAAACGCGAGGTCAGACATTAGTGGATACAATGTATCAGAAGTACCTCCGTAGACTAGTCATTACTATAGCGCACTATGTACTTTTTAGGTATAAAAGCTAGGTGCCATCTGCACCTCTGATTAATTAAATCGAACGTTTTCTATTATTTACATTAACCCCTACCCTAATAGTTATAAGCCTAGGAGGCTTCTATTGCTATTTTTATTAATTATTATTAAAGATATAAGCTCTATTAGATATTATTAATTAACGCTTACCTATATTACAAGATAATCGCCCTTTTATTATATTAAATTAATTAAAACCCTTATCTTACGCTCTAGTTATCTAAATACATTCCCCTTTATAATATCTAAGAAAACTCTAAATATAGTATTATTATTAGAGAAGGATTAGATTAAATAGTTTGCCTAAGTTAAGAACTACACGGAATTATATAGTGTTTAGGAGTATATTAACCCTAATAAGGTTAAATTACTTAAAGAACCTATAATGCCTGTGTACTTGTAAAGGGGTCTAAGACTAAAGCTTACGCTAGATAACCCTAATACTCTTAAAGATTAGAAGCTTACTTATAAAGACACAAAGGATAAATTTAACTTTAAATACAAAAAGCTCTAATTTAACCTTGTAAAGTACATAACCCTATTAAAGCAAATGCTAAAGATTAGGGAATACATTTGCAAGACCCTTTTAAAGAATATATAAGACTCTCTTAACTTTATGTTAGGAGCGCAGAGGACGGAGACAGGACGTTTATAATAGTGGATCTTTAGAGAACCTTTAGGCCACTCTAATAACAAAGAGGCTAGCTAGCTATAAGATAGCTATATGTTTATTAAGCGGGGTATTTATTAAGGATAGCGCATATTATATATAGTAAGTTAGAGATTAAAACCTTTATACACTAGGCCCTAGCTAGTATCTTTCTAGTGGTAACTATAAATCTTAGCCTTTACTTTATTTATATTAGACCTAGTGGTATAAGCTATAATAAATTAATCTCTAAACCTTTAAGGGAAATAAACTATTAGCTAGATTATTATATAGCTAACGCTACAAAGGTTTACATAAAACACGCTAGCACCTTATAATAATAAAGGTATAGATAATTAGTTATAGGACAGAGGACCCCTATAGTCTAGAATAATAGATAATAATAGGGTATAAGAAACGCCACTAGTCCCTAATCTAGATATAGGCGCAGGCAATATGGATAATAATAATAGAGTATTATAAAGACACTATAAGGTTATATAAGCTAAGCTACTATATATATAAAGAAGACAGGAGATTCTATAAATTAAGGCATAAATTAAGGAGATTAAGGCAAATCTATTATTAGCTAGACCTCCTTAGGGACCTATAATTACCCCTTAAACTTTAACTATAGTTTTACTAGTAGTTTATAGTAATTTAGTAGTAATTATATAGCGAAGTAGTCTTGTTAAAACGCAGATAAAAATACCTACGTATAAAGGGAATATATATAAGAACCTCTAGAATTTCCTAGTAGATTTAAACGTATTATTTAAATTAGACTATTATACCTTTAGGAATAATATAACTAAGGTAGTATATATAGGCAGCTACCTAGCTAATAATGCAAAGCGATAATAGATACGTTATATAGCTGTGGATAGGCACGTAGATTACGCGTTACTTATATAGATAGGTTTTCTTAATTAGCTAAAGACTAGAATAATAGATAAGAATATAAGGTACTTAGAAGTAATAAGAACTCTACTAAATCTTAGGTAAAGGGATAACTAATTATTTTAAGCCTTTATAAGAGCTTAGACTAAGGTAAAAGCTAAATTACCTAAGGTAATTCCTATATGCCTAAGAATTACTATCTTTCTAAATAGCTTAAATAGCGCTATAAGGAAGTAAATAATTAGCTAAGAGTTTCTAATATTATAGAGCTAGTTATAAGGCTAGGGTAAGAAAGCAAAGGTTATAATAAATTTAGGCTAAAGTAATAAAAAAAGTTAAGACTATAAAAAGAAAAGGTAATGCTTTATATTACCTATAGATAAGGCATAGTAATAAAGCAGGGATTAAAGGAAAAAATCATCCCTAGTGTGCTTTAAATATGGAAAGCCTAGATATACTATACTAACTTATTAGGTACTAGACTATTTTACCTATAAAAGTAATAAGCATATAATAGAGAAATATAATAAGAGTAGCAATAAAGCTATGTCTCCTAATATAATACTAGTTTAATTAGCATAAACCTAGGAATATAATCTCACTATAGAATACCCTATAGATAATAGAATAAGAATATAAGCATCTTAAGGGCCTAAGTAACACTATAACCTACCTAAATTCTAGGCTACTAGCTATAATTAAGGTCTATAAACTAGCGTTTATTATTAAAGATATAGATTAAGGTATTACTATTAAGTATAACTTATAATTTACCCTAGGTAAGGAAAGCCTCTATAAACTCTTCTATAGCTATAAATATAGTATTATCTTCTTTAGGCTTCTTTACGCTATTATTAGGTTCCTTTATACTATTATCCTTTAACTATATATTATATACCTTTTTTATATTATTAGCTTAATAATTTATTACTTCTTTTACTTTCTTTAATAGCTCTTTATTAATTTTCTAGTCCTTTATTAAGTAAAGTGCCTTATAGATTTTCTATAAGTCTTTTAACCTCTTTATCTTATGCTTTTTATAGTAAATATAGTTATTTTTCTTTATTTCTTTCTCTTTTTTAGCTTTATCTCTTATTTTACTATTTATAGTTAGCTTAGCTCTAAAGGTATTATTAGCCTTTACTTAAGACCTTCCTTAGGCTTTAATTAGGTACCTAATCTTACTTATAATTTTATAGAAATCTAGGACCTTTCCCTTACTTTTTACTATATAAAATAATAAGTTAACTTAAGCTAAGATAGTAGGAAATTAAGCCCTAATAGTATTATTAATTATTTCTATAGGTAAATTACCCTTAGTAATAGGGTAATTTACTTAGAAGTATCTCTTATAGCTAATTAAAGTATCTATAAGCTACTTATTTATATTAACTCTTATAAGGTTTTACTTAATAGTCTTACTTAAAGGTATTTTATTTCTCTTAAGCTTTTTAATCTTATTATAAAGAGATATATACCTTAAGGTTATTTACTTATATTTAGAACTAAGTATTACTATAAACTATATATAATACTCTTATATAGCCTTTATAAGGCTTTAGAATTAGCTATTAAATACCTAATAATAACTACTAAGAATAGTAAACTGTGAGAACAATGATAGCTAGGCAAGAGGTATAGGGGCTCTAGTATATTGACTAAAGCTTGCTAGGTCTAAGTGTGTTATACGTGCGAGTCACTAGCTTATAGCTAGCGGCTTGCTAGTATTACATAGACCTAGCCCTAGGGTATAGCCTGTCCGCGGGGCGCGCTAGTAGTGCGCTTATGTTATAAGTAAGGCCTTATAATTATCCCCTTACTTATAGCTAAGCTCCTAAATAGCTTCTACTAGCTTCTATATAGCTATTTACTAACTAGCTACTATATTAAAATAATAATAAATAATAATAGTATTTAAGTATAAATTTGCCTTTAACTCCTTATTATATTATACACTTTTTACCTCTATATCCCTAGTTAACCTTTTAAAACTATTATAATACCTTAAGCTACTATTACATTCCCCTTGCTAATTACCTTACTTTTACTATAGATTTAGACTATATTTCCTTAAAGGAATATTCCTATATATATTATTTATACACTAGATACGCTAACTTTAAGAAAAGCCTGCTATCTAAGCCTAAATTACCCTAGATTAACTATTAATTTCCTATAGAATTATTTACTACTACTATAATAGTAAAACATTCTAAATACTATATTTAATATTATAAGTATAGTAATACTTATAATACTATATATATACTACTATTCCTATATCTTTTAGTCCCTTATTACTAATGTCTTTATATAGGCTATAGCTACTATAAAAGGTAACTTTTTAGATCTTTTAGCCCTAATAAACTAGGTATAAACCCTTATAGTTACTCTTAGTAGCTTATATAAGGATAACCTAGAGAACTAAATATTCTCTAAGGTAACTTACTTTAGTTTTACTAGGGCTTATCTAAACCTAATACTAGGGTTTAATTATACTAATATAGCACACTATATTATATTTAGCCTTACTAGGGCTATAAAGGTTTATTAGGTTTATCTCTTCCTTACCTATACGCTAGTCTTTTACTTACTTCTTAGGGTAAAAGGTATTAATTTTATATAACTAGTATATTATTTCTTACTAGTAACTTTCTATTACTATATTTCTAGCTTCTATCCTAGGGGTAGTAAGTACTCTAATCCTTTTTACTACCTCTTTACTAACCTTTTTATAGCTAAACTATTATAAACTTTCTTATATCTAGAAGGTAAAGGTAACTTTCTATTTAAGGTCTTATAACCTAGGTTTTATGCCCTAGGGTATTATAAAGTATTACTTTTACTAAGTAATATAGGAGCTAATTAGTAAGGATAAGAACTAGGGTAAGTACCTTCTTTATAAAGGTATAGTTCTTTTATATAAAGAGGCTATAATAAAGGGGTTTCCCTTAACTCTTCTTACTCTTTAGGCGTGTTTTTATTTATTTTTTAGTAAGTAGTCTAAGGTTTCTTAGTTTAGAGTGTAATAGTAGCTAGTAAGGCTAGGCCTTTTTTATAGGAATATTATATCTCTTTGCCTATAACTTGCTTATATCTTACTATTCTTATAGGATTTGCTTTAGTAAAATGCCTAGATTATATGTTATATGCCTTCTATATCTTTAGCTAGGACCTATTAGTTATATTTGCTTAGCTAACCCTTCTATTTTACTAGGTATTTATTACCTTTATAGGTCTTTCTATAGTCTTTAACTTCCTTTACTTTATACTTATTTTCTTTATCTTTAAGGTCTAGTATTAGTATTTCCTTATCCCTAGTGTCTTTATAGCAATTCTATAGCTCTAGTAGGCTAATATAGAATATATTATATAGCTAACTATACTTTTTAGGTAATACTAGTTAGTATGCTTATTTTCCTATAGCATTAAGTACTTAAAATAGTCTAATAAATCTAGGGGTTAGCTTCTATTTTATATCCTTAAGTCTAATATTCTTTGCTAATAATACTATAAAGTTACCTCTTTTTAAGGTTAATAGCTAGTAGCGCTTATTATAGTACTTTACCTAGGTTTTAGTAGCTTTTACCTAGTTTTCCTTTAGTTACTCCCTAACTTTATATAACTTTATAATATATACATAGGCTTCTAGTACCTCCCCTTCCTTAATCTTATCCCTAAGAGCTAGGTAAAACTTAGGTAAATATTCTATAAGGGAGTAGCTTAGAGAGTAACCTATAGTTTTATTAACTATATTATTATATATAAATTAGGCTACTAGAAGTAACTTTAGCTATATTTACTAGTTCTCTATAATAAAGTATTAGAGGTAATACTTAAGTACTTAGTTTATTCTCTTTATTTACCTATTAGTTTAGGGGTAAAATACTATAAAAAGCCTTTACTTTATGTATAATAGGTAATATAAGTCTAACTAGAATTAGCTTATAAAGACTAATCCCCTATTAGATATAATGCCCTCTAGTGCCCTAAATTATAGTTTAATTTCCCTATAGAAAAGCTCTGCTAATTTAGCTATATTAATAGTAGTAGTTATAAGTAGGAAGATAAAGTACTTAGTAAATTAGTCTATAATTACTAGAATTATATTAGTTTCTTACTTACTAGCTTATGTAATAGGTAATCCTATAATAAAGTCTATTAAGATCTCTGCCTATAGTTACCTTAGTATTAGCAGTAATTTAAGGCTTTTATATAGGCAATACTATCTAGCTACTACCTATTAGCAAACCCTATAGCTTATAATATAGTCTAAAATAGACTTACTTATAGCTAGCTACTAGAAGTAATGCTTTAATAGCTTAAGAGTGCGCTTAGTTCTAAAGTAACTTACTAGTAAATTATTATAGTATAGCTATAGAAGCTCCTATTATAAGATAGGCTCCTAGGGAATAACTACCTAGTCTTAGTATATTAGGAGACCCCTTATACTATATAACTATAGACTAGCCTTTCCCTTCCCTTTTACTAGGGAGTTATTAGTCTTACTATTTTACCTTTATAAATCTAAGTCTTAATTCTATGCTTTCTATAGTAATTACGCTAATAGTTTATTTACCTTAGATTAGTAGGGATTTAGTAATATAATAGCCCCCTATATCTCTTATACTATGCTAATATCTTAGATACACACTACCTTCTAGAAATTACCCTTATTTAGCTAATCTTTTACTAAATTTATAGTGGCTATTTAGCCTCTTAACTAGGCTACTCTAGCCTTTAAAGCTTTCTCTATAGGGGCTAGGGTATTTTCCTTCCCTAAAGATATCTTATTAAGCCTCTTTATATCTAAGACTAGTAATATACCTAGTCTTCTTTAATATATTAGTATCTTTTCTTTTACTACTTCTTTAGTAGCTACTATTTTCTTTTAAAGTTCTAGTAGAAGTACCCTATTTATTAGGGGTTTGCCTTTATAATTAGACCTCCTTAATAGTGTATTTACTAGGTTACTTTTCCCTAGTCTATACCTAATTATAAAGTAAAAGAGGCAAAGGAATATATACTATCTAGCTTACCTTCTATTTAGCTTTTACTACCTTATAAAGGTTTATAAGTTATAGTAGTCTAATAGGACCTTTACTAGAGTTACTATACCTTTAATATAGTATTACTAATACTTAAATAACTTTACTATAGTAAGTAACTCTTAATTAGCTATACTATAATTACACTTAGTATCTATAAACTTCCTTAACTAAAAGGCTACTAAATACTAATAGCCCTTATTATCCTATTATAATAGGATTCTTACTATTATAAAAATAGAAGTATTTATCTTAATACACACTAGTTAACTTAGGTTATAATAATAGAGGAGAGGTGCTTACTAAAAGGTATTTTTTAGCTAGTTAAACGCTAGCTATTCCTTTACTTTAAATATAAACTTCCTAGTCTAAATGCTATTTTAACTACCTTTTATTAATATATATAGAGGTGCTATAATCCTAGAGTATCTATAGATAAACTATTAGTAAAAGTTATAAAATCTAAGGAATAACTATATATTCTTAAAGCTTATAGGTTCCTTCTAATCTTAGATTATATTAACCCTATGTGTATTTATTAAGATCCTATTAACTAATAGGATAAACCCTAGGAATTCTACTAACTCCTAGTAAAATAAGCACTTTAAGGGTTTTATATATAGCTTTACTAACCTTATATATTCTAGGACTTCCTTAATATATATAGTGTGCTCCTCCTATGTTTTTAAGAAAATAAGGATATTATCTAAATACACTATATAAATAGTATTAACTAGCCTATAAAGCGCTTTATAAATATAGCTTTAAAAAGTAGCTAGGGCATTTATTAACCTAAAGGGCATTATAAGATATTTATAGTGTCTATAATATGTGTAAAATATAGTCTTTTACTTATTACCCTCTTTAATATAAATTTAATAGTAAGTATCCTTAATATTAATCTTTAAGAAGTAGTAAGCCCCTTAATAATAGTCTAGGATCTCTAAAATTAGGGGGAGAGTGTAGTAATTCTTCTATATTACTCTATTAAGTCCTTAATAATCTATATATAGTTAAAGTATTTTATCCTTCTTTAGTATAAATAGGATAGGTATACTTATAAGGCTCTTAGAGGGTCTTATATAGCCTTTCTATAGGTTTTTATTAATATATTTATAAAGCTCCTTTAGCTTGCTTTAGGAGAGAGGGTAAATTAGTCTATATAAGGGTGTAGCCCTAGGTATTAAGTTAATTATATAATTAGTCTTCTTTCTTAATAGTAAGCTTCCTACCTTATCTAATATAAATATATCTTTAAACTTATATAGTTCCTTAGGGATATCTTTAATAGTTCTATATACTTTTGCCTTCTCTTTATCTTTAAGGGTAATAAACTTATCTTTTATAACTCCTATAATAGTATATATAATAGTCTTATTA
Source organism: Epichloe sp. AL9924 (assembly GCA_000729825.1). Classification (NCBI taxonomy): domain Eukaryota; kingdom Fungi; phylum Ascomycota; class Sordariomycetes; order Hypocreales; family Clavicipitaceae; genus Epichloe; species Epichloe sp. AL9924. Next base: position 75,153 of record JFGW01000099.1, read on the forward strand.
TATATTACCTTTATAAACTTATAAGGAGTTATAAGTAAAAAGGCTATTCTCTTTTTCTTAAACTACTACTCTTATAAGTATAAGTAAAGGTATATATATTCTTTAGTAAGTGTGTGTATTTTAATTAAGAGAGGGCTTTCCCTTGCTCTTAGGTCCCTATCTATAGCTATATATAATAGCTTAAGGTCCTTTTCTTCTTCTCTTAAGTCCTTAATTATAATAGGTACCTTATAAACACTATATTAGGGGACTATAAGGGCCCTTACTACCTTAAGGATAAGTACTATAGCCTTAGCCTAGTTAAGCTTATAGTTCTTTATAAATTTAGTACTAATAATATTAATTTTAGCGTAGCTATTAAGATTTACTACTATTTTAGTATCTTTATACTTATAAGTAGTAACTAGTGTGTAAAATTAATACCTTATTAGTACCCTAGTATTTAAGGTAAAGGTAAGGGCATTTACTTTTACCTTAGGAAGTTTCCTTAGCCTTCTTAGGGCTCTTTCTTTAGCTTATTACACTTTTACATAAGATACTCTATATTACTATAGTTAAAATATTATCTTTTATCCTTAACTTTACTATTATTTAAGCAAGTAACTAGGCCCTTTTCCTAGTTTTTATTCCCTTAATCCTTATAAGGTTTATAACCTTATAAGAAGTCTTACCTTTAATATTAGGGAGCCTTATATAGGCCTTTATTCCTTAAATAGTTAGGCTTTTACTTATTCTTAAGTATTACCTCCTAAAATTACTAGGTAAGTTATATAACCTTTTCTTAAGTCTTTCCTATAATTAAAGAATATAGGTTAATATAGTCCTATAGGTTAGGGAGTAACTTTATAAAGAACATAAGAGTATAAGACTTTTTAGAGGCTTTTTCTAGGTATTTCTCTAGTAAATCTAAGTAAATACTAAATTAAATAAGGCTTTAACCCTTATATTACCTTATATTCTCTAGCTATATAGCTATTTATACGTTATAGTTTATAGCGTCCTTAAGTAATATAAGTATTTAATCCTAGAACTTATCCTAGTTATCTTTAAGGTCTCCCTAGCTATTAGCCTATTATTCTTTAAGGTATTTATCCTATCTTACCTAATAGTTAGTATATATATAGTTAAGTATAAGGAGAATCTTTTAATAGTTATATTAATATTTTTTCTTTGCCTTATTAAAGGTATAGTTTAGGTTATTAAGCTATATCTTATACTTCTATAGGTTTATAGGATATTAGAGCTTAGTAATATTCTAGACCTTAATCTCTTAGTTACTCTAGCTTAAGGGGGTGCTAGGTCTTTACCCCCTTTTTGCCTATGCCTCCCCCTTATTTAGCTATAATAGGTTAATAAGCTCCTTTTCTTATTCTTATAGTTTTTAAAGTTATTTAAGCTAAGTAATTTACTTTATTATTACTATAGCTTTAGTACTAATAGTAAGGGTTTTAATTTTAAGCGTAGTCTCTATAAAATATAGTATATCCTTAGCTATAATACTACTCTTATTTAATTAGTTCTAGTTATTATCTAATATTACTCTAGTAAATTAAGTAGTTCTCCTCCCTATATTACTCTTAGGTAGCTAGTAAAAGAAGCTTTAGAATTATAAGAATAATAATAGCTAGGTAAGAGGTATAGGGGCTTTAGTATATTAACTAAAGCTTACTAGGTCTAAGTGTATTATATATATAAGTTACTAGCTTATAGCTAGTGGCTTGCTAGTGTTATGTAAACCTAGCCCTAGGGTGTGGCCTGTCCGCGGGGCGCGCTAGTGGTGCGCCTGTGTTATGAGTGGGGCCTCACATAAACTAGGCACTATCTTTAGTATTATTAGGCTATTAAGGGTACTAAAAATAACTCTCTTCTAGTATATTATAATCTTTAGAAAAGCCTTCCTAAAGTAGCTATATACTTATAATTATAGCTCTAATACTATATAAGCATATTAGGACTCCTAGGGTATCTAATATAAATAATTAACTTTATATAGCCTTTACTACCTTTCTTTTCTTTAGAGTTTTATTTCCTATTAAGATTAAAGGCTCTAGAGGGTAATCTAGCTATATAATTAAATTAGGATTAATAAAGACCTAAATTCTATCTTTAATCGCTCTTACCTTAACTATCTTATATTATAAGTCCTAGTAATAAGGCTCCTATGGCTTAATAGCTAGCTTATTACTCTTAGAAAACTCCTTAGATATTATAAGAATACTTATAGTATTACTATTATTAAACTAATAGATAGTAGTATTAATCCTAGTGTACTAGGGTTACCTAATTATAATATTAATAAATTAAGCCTCTCTTTTACTATATTTATACTAATTATTTAAAGATTAAATAATTAGTTAATTTAAAGAGAAAAGTACTAATTTAGAAAAAAGAAATAATTATTATAAACACTATAAAATTACTACTATATTAGACTATAAAGCTAGGGTTTAATATAATTACCTCTATTAAGTTATTTAACCCTATAAGAGGGTATAAACTATAGCTTAAATACCTAAGTACCTTTACTATAGGTAAGGTACTAATATAGTGCTAAAACGTACTATATAGTTATAGAGATCTTAGAAAATAACTAGCTAGGGGTGGACTCTTATCTTAGCTAGTTAAGTAGTAAGACTATCGTGCGGCAGGGATTAATTATGCCCTTGTGGGTGCAACAGTTCGGAGTGGGAGATCCTACTAGGTCTACTTAATGGGACCGAATCATCTCCTCATCAACTCCACCTTATCCCTCATCCTATCTATGTACATGTATAATCCAAAGCAGGACTCGCCCAATCATCCTCAACAACCGCTATATCTCTCTCCCACTCTCATTTCCAGCAGCTTTCCCCGGAGTCAAAGTCCAGTGTCAAAAGTCGGCAGCCAAACTCCCCAGATACCTCCACAGATTCCCCCGATATCTCGCACCACCGACAGAGGGATCCCCCCGCGCGCCAACTTCGCCGAGATCTACGCCGATGACGAGCGGGTTGTAGATGAAGCGGCGCATGACTGTCTCCCAGTTATGAATCCACTCGCCCTCGGCTTGAGTGACTTCGCCGAAGCCAAGGGGGTTGTCGTTGGACCAGCCCGCGTCGTCCCCCGTGTACGGTGCTGGCAGACGAATTATCCCGCCCGTGGTGACGGAGTGTGTCTTGCTGCATGAAGCCACACTTCTCTACTCTGTCCTCGTCTTCTCGATACTGCTGTTCGTTGCAAATATATCGAATCGACTCCTTGTGATACAAAACCCGTGTTCTCCCCAGATTTTGAGAAGCAAAAATTTTTTTTTTTTCTACTAGGTGGACATATGTTAATGCCGTGACGCCCCGCTTTTGTTACGCAATATGTAGAAAAGAATATTCATGGCGTGATATCGTATCCCTCTCCTTCGTGCGGATGATGATCAGAGAATGGGCATGTTGTCGCACGGTCTGTCGTAATGTATCATGCACCAATGGTGCTCTCCGGACCAAATAGAGAAAAAATTATTGTCCAGAAGTGGTCAACATCACATAGCTAGCTTTGGCTTCAGATATAGGGACTGTGTCTTGGCACGACAAACCAGCAATGTATGCATGTCTTCGTGAATACCGGAAGATGATGTCGTTGATTATTGTATGACTCATATCGTGGGACTGTGTATGATGGTGATAAACTTGAGATATATCGTGACATGGCTCGACTAGTGCTCATGAATAGCGTGGTGCAGACTGAATCGGCAAGCGAGTGATGAGCGGGTAGGTACTTCAAATCTTGTTCATGCCTAGTGGATTCATATTCTCATAACTGTCGAGTCGCACAGACGTTTGCTCATGGTCCAGTGTAGCTTTCTGGGGTGGCCGAGGACTGGAGAAAGATCTCGCCGGGGCGTGATATCGTGCCGTCCGCCCAAAATACTCGGGCGCTCTTCGTCCTGGAGGCGGGGATCTTACTGAAGAAAGCGGTGATACTACAGCGCTACGATCCCTAGAGAGCATTTCGTATGAACGTGAATGATGCGAGTCTTTGTTGTCCTCAACGCGAGCATCCACTGATACAAACTCTTTCTGCTTGCGGCCGTTGCAAAGCAGTGATCCGAACAGTTCGAACCAGCCGGTAATCATGGATAGACGACCCATTAGGAAGATGATCCAAACACCGTTTAGCTGCCACGTTCGGTTAGCAATCAGCAAGACTGCCGAGACTCATTACACAAGGCTATGTGGATGTTAGGAGGGAAAATACAACGCCTAAAGGAGAACCAACGAACCCCTAGTAAGAGTAGTACAACTGAAACGGTGGCTTCATTGACGACAATGGAGCCCACGTACTTGAGACATGCGTTCTTGTTCCCCGACGAACGGATGAGGCAAGTCACCCATTTTTCGGTAACCCGTGGATCTCTCGTCGCCGATTGCACAACATTGTCTTGGAACACAAAAACGACCGAGAAGAAGATGACATCAGCAATGATGATCAGGACGATGGCAATACCACGCCACTGAAGGGCGATGACACGTTTCACACGACGATAAGCCTGTCGAGGTGACACGGTTCGAACGCTGTTGGTGTAGGCGGGCAAGCCTGAACCTTCCGTCGGTGCAGAGCTATCGTATAACGAGGCCAGGTAGACCTTGACGCAATATCCAAACGTTGCAAAGGTAAGAATGACAGTCGCTCCGGCGAAAAGAAGCAAGGGGATCCATAGATCTACGAGACTGTTTTTGTGGTTGATGTGACACGTTGATCCAAATCGAAATGAAACACCACTGAAGACGAGGGCTGGAATGATGCCAATCAAGGGAATACCCCAGCCAGCAACTTGTGCGAAGATCATGAAGCTTCGTCCCACCAGGACTTGCCAGCAAATTTGAAGATGCAGCGATAGTGAGCGCAGGAAAGCCCACACGACACCGCACCAACCTCCGAGAAGCAAAAGACCTCCAGATGCGCCACACACTTTGCTGGTCGACATGCTGTGAGGCGTAATGGTGTTGTAGCACTGCTCCGGCTGAGCGGCCAGCGGGACGACAAATCCAAGCTGGGGCTGAGAGTCAGTATATTGAAAACAAGTCCAAGATGGCAAGAATATACGCATAGACCTACGTTCATCAGCATGACGCCAAGAGTCAAACAGACACTGAGATAATGCCGGTTGGTCTTATCGACCGGCAAGGCTGCCCAAGAAGCCAAGAGATAGACGCAGCATATGGTACTAACAGCTGCCACCCAGTTGGCCACTATTGTCATGGTGTTGAAACTATCCGGGTATATCCAGTTGGTCATGGGGCACGGCAGGCAACATTTCAAGTCGTCTGTAACTTTTTGGCACAGTCGACCGTCGACATCTATGACCAGTCAAGTCAGTATATATGCGCGATTCTCCATTCGCTAGCATCACATGTGGCAAATTTGCGTACATCCTTTACTGGTGGGAAACAACTTCGAGTCCATGAATGGCGGGGGACACAGATTGACCCCCGTGAGATCAACCATTGTGACTGATGTCGAGGTACCGATTTCGTGTTCGTGTTCTTCTTCCCTCCTTCCAACACAGTAGTCAGGGCGAGTATCAATCGCGAGAAGAAACTTGTTGTTTCCAAAATGTGTTGTCCAGATTTCCAAAGGTCCAGAATAGTAATTGGCCGTGGTGAATACAACGGCTAGATGCAATGCAATGTGGCTTTTCGTATAAGGATTGAGTGTTGAATTTGGGAAGCGTTTCTGTTATACTCGGATTTATATCTTCGAAGGTTACTAGGCCGACAATGTAGCCGAATGAGGAACGAAACAGTGGCAGGTGCTTACAACCCGTTGATGGGAGGCATGGCCTCGGTGTGAAGACGGGTTGAATATCCAGAATTCTGAGCCAGATGGGATGCAGGTTTGTTGTTTTCAAGGATAGTATACCACGCGCGATGACATGCAGAGAAGAAGCAAAGAAATTTCAATATCGAAAAACTTCTGAAAACCGGGAAATCCAGCAACGGGCTTGGATAGGGAGCACTTACATATATTGTCACTTGAGGCCGCGCAAGGTCCGCCGCGTTCTCCTTTCGGCAAAGTTAATAGGCCCGTTGAACCCTGGTCCAACCTAGTCCCTAGTCCCCGTTCTCTCCTGGGTCAGCACCCCGGAGCTCGCAACTTGTCCCGTTGGGGTTGGCGCCGAGACGGGAGGGCAGAGAGGGCAGAGAGCAGAGAGGGTTCATCGAAAGTCTGGTTGGTTGCCTTTAACAGTGGGCCTGCCTGACGCCTGCAAGTCCGAGCTGGCTGTTGGACTGACTCGACATCTGGATTGGAGTCTTCAACGTTCGGGCGAGGGGGTCAATGTTGGCCTTGGCGATAGTATATATACAGTCCCCCAGTCACAGTCTCCGTGGCATCTGTTTGGCTGACTTCTTCTCGCTGACGACTTGGTCGTATTGGCTCGCCCATGCTGTGTTCCGGTCCTGCCAGGCACCAGACGGCAGCAGAATGGAGAATGGATTACATGCAGTGAATAATAGGACGGAGACGCGCGACACCAACAACTTACAAGTGGGGAGGCAGTTGACCAGCCATCGAGAGCTGTGATAGGGCAGAAGATGTGGACGCACAGCAGAGCAACATGGCCGCGACCTCCAATCGCTGTTCGCACTTGCCTTGTTGTCCTGAAGGGTTATCGAAATGGCCTTGCATGTTGGAGAAGTAGCAACTCGGTCACGACCATGTTGACAGGGGGCACTCGTGGCGACCGACATGTAGGGGTCATTTGTGTCCCCCGAATTCCAATTTTTCCTCGCTCGCGTCTCTGATATGTATGTATGTACATTGTCAGAGCCACAGTCAGTGCGCCCTCTCTTTTTTACACAATCTCCTTAGGCTTCATGCACCTTGTGGGTCGGTGGGGCCACCACAGGCCCCCTGCCACAAGGTCAGTGACCACGTAAGTACGCGAAAGTATAGTTTAATAATTTATATAGGGCTAGTAAGTAGTGTATTACTTATTAGCCTATTTATATATAAGCAAATATACCCCTAATTCACTTCTATCTAATTGGATATAGTGTCACGACTACTGTCGTGATAAATAAATAAACAGAGGGCTAACTAGATTCTTCTTTGCTATAAGAATATAGCTACCTAGGGGTTAGTTTATAAAGGTTTTAAACTCTAATTTACTATCTAAAAGTAAGTAGTCCTTACTATATACCTTACTTTATATATAGGTAATAAACTTATAGCTAGGGAATAGCTTTTTATTATTAAGGTAATTTAAGAACCCTTTATACTTCTTTACCCTAACTATCTCTAAGACCTTAATATTTATCTATACTCCTAATATAATATTACCCTTTTTATATAATTATGCTTAATTAAAAAATAAGCTACTAGAATAGGGTATATTCTCTATAAGAGAGCCTATAAGTAAAGAATAATATAATATAGCCTTAAATATATTTAATTAGGTATAATCTAATAGATTAGTAAAAAATAATAATAAAATAATAATATAGGTTAAATTAACACCCCTATTATAAATATTAACTTTAAATAGTAGCTTATATATAGCTTTAATATAGTTATTAGTTACACTAAGGAACGTCACACTAGTGCGAAAGGGTTAAGTTTAATAAAGGTAATGATAATAAATAGCTAAGAGAGAGAAAAGAAAAGAGAGAAGGAAAGAAATTTAGCTAGAAGAGAAAAGGGGGAAAAGTAAGTCTATAGCGTAAAGCTACTATAAGCAGTGTAGGGTTACTTATAATCAGAGTATTATTTGTAGTGTAATTAGTGTAGTTTTTAGGAAAAATTTATATTTGTAATGTAGTTTTTTATGAGGCCCCACTCACAACACAGGCGCACACTAGCGTAGGCTATGTCCTAGGGCTAGGTCTATGTGACACTAGTAAGCTACTAGCTATAAGCTAGTAACTTACATATATTATATACTTAGACCTAGTAAGCTTTAGTTAATATACTAAAGCCCTTATATCTCTTACCTAGCTATTATTATTCTTATAATTCTAAATGTTAGTTACACTAAGGGTTGTTACACTAGTGCATAAAGGGTTTAATTTAATAAGGTTAATAATAGTTAATAGCTAAGAGAGAGAAAAGAAAAGAGAGAAGGAGAGGAATCTAGCTAGGAGAGAAAAGGGGGAAAAGTAAGTCTATAGTGTAAAGCTACTATAAGCGGTGTAAGGTTACTTATAATATAGCTAATTATATTATATACATCCCTTTTAGTAGACTTACCTTTAGCTATAGTTAGACTAATTATTATCTAAAGGTCTAAAGGAAGCTATACTAGTAGTCTCTCTTTTCTTTATAGCTAAAGGAGCCTAAAAATATAATAAAAATTAAATTAAAGGAAAGTATATATAAGTAAATCCCTTTATAAGAATCTATAGCTTTAATTAGCTAGCATAGCCTTAGTTATTCTAATTTACCTAGCTACCTTAATTTATACTTACTAACCTATTATTTTAATCCTCCCCTTTACCTAACCTTATAGGTCTTTTAACCTAGCTTTCTATATAAATTATTAATTTATTTAAATTAATTAAGATTAAAAGGGTTAAATTTAGTAATGCCTTTATTATTATATTAGCTAGATTATTACTACTATTAATTTACCTAACCTTATAAATCTCCCTTCTCTTATATAACTATTAAAGGGCTATAATATTAATTATTAGCTACTTCTCTTTTATTATACCTAGCTTTATAAGGTATTTATATAGTAAGCAGAAGTTAGTATAGAGAATTATTAGAATTTAAGGTATCTTTAATTAGTCTATAATTAGGTAAAGAGTTATAGATATTATATATATAATATTAGCGCCTTAAATTATACTATATAGCTTAGATATAAGTGTGTTAAAAATAAGACCTATTTTTAGCCCTTTCTAGTCAAAAGACCTTTCTATTACTAGCTTGCATTGCAAGCCTAACAGCTGCACTGCAGCTATTAATGGTCGCGAAGGTGGCTGTTAATAGCTACGTCGTAGCTGTTAACAGCTGCGACTAACTGTGTAAATAACTAATCCAAATTAATTGTGGATTATTTAATTACGTTATGGCTGCAAGCGTAGCTATAACTATAGCGCCACTAGTAATTAGGTAAGCTAGGGTGACGTAAGCAGGTTACCCTACATATAGGTTACCCTATAGCTATCTTTAACAGCGATTTTCTCTTTAACTAGAGGTTATATAAAAGTCTTATATATAGCAAATTAAAGCTTAAAGACAGGGCTTTCTTTTTATATAGGAATATTTTTTAGACTAAAAGTTAGTATATATAGGTTACTAGTTTATATAGTAATAAGTTGATTTTTTGGATTTTATATATAAATAAATTTTACAAAAAATTAAAAGTAGCCCTTAAGACCCTTTTAGTAGCCTAGATCCACTAATATAGTTAGTAAGTATATAAGAGAAAGAAGATCTTTTTAATCTAGCTAGATAGCTAGGCCTCTTAATCTAACAGCCGCATTGCCTGTATAACGTCACTAAAATCAATTCTATTAATATATAAGATATCATAAAAGTTATCTAGATTGAATTCTATTAGTTAATAACTGCTATAACCTTCTGTTACGTTACGTTAAATATTTAACGTGGTGGTTTTATTAGTCCCTAACCGTAGAGCTACACCTGTATAGCTATTGCTAGCTAGCAACTAGCTCCTTATATTTTAATAGGTTATAAGCCTAGCCTATTACTATAAAATTCTTTCTAATGCACTTTATGTACGGTTATAGAAGACTTCCCTTCTATAAAAAAAGGAAGGACCCGCGAGATAGAAGCTATTCCCTTCTATAAAAAAGGAATTTTTGTGGTTATAGAAGACTTTCCTTCTATAAAACAGGAAGCGCACAAGCAATACAGAAGCTTTTCCCTTCTATAAAAAGGAATTACAGTACAAATAGAAGACTTCCCTTCTATAAAATTAGAAGATGGATACTAATTAACAAGGTTAGGGGTCTTTAACCCCTAATCTTAGTGCGCAAGAGGTTCTAAATAACTAGCTAAAAGAGCAAGTTATTAAGTAACAAGATGCTATTAATCTATTATTACAGAAGCTAGAGGCTTTAACTATAGCTGTTAATAATAGAGGCATGGAGGGTGTGGAAGCTACTAAGCCTGCTAGTTAGGAGCAAGTTCAGCAGCCTATTCAAGATAAGGCCCCTAAATCTAGCTCTATACAAGCTGCCTTTAATAATTTAATTATTAAGGAATTTAATAAGAGAGTTTATAGCTTCCTAGAGACTACTAAGCTTAAAGGAGCTGAAAATTTTAATTAATAGAAACAAGCCCTAGCTATCTAATTTAGAGCTTTAGGCATGCCTAAATTTCTAGATAATCTGGATATTTCTAGGGCGCTAGGGGACGCTAACTAAGCTATTATCCTTATGTTACTAAAGGATAGCTATATGGAAGGCCCCTAAGCCGCTATAACTTAGCAAAAATCACCTAAGAAGCCTATAATTTACTTGTACGGCAGTATTTATATAGCGTTAAAATCTAGAGGGGGTCCCTATATTCTGAATTTTATAACCTGAATTTTCATAGTTTTAAGGGGACTTTAGAAGCCTTTAATGTAGTCTTTAATAATCTACTAGCTAGATTATTAATTTTAGGGGTCCTAATTGATCCTATAGATTAGGTTAATTAATATCTTTAATCCCTAAAATTAACCTTCCCTTAGTGGGCTAAGAGGCAACGATTTAGTATGCGTACGAATAAGGCTATAGGGGCTCCCCTAGATGCCCTAAATCTTTAATTTCTAATAGCAGACCTTCTAGCTAAATAGAGGGATAAATTATCTACAGTATCTAAAGCCCTAAATTATAGGGCTAAAGACCTAGAAAAGGGTACTAAAGATAAGGAAAAGGCCCCTAAAGGTTAGAAGAAGAAGAAAGAAAGCTCTAAAGAAAATAAGGGCTCTCCTAATTCTAATAAGAAGAAAAAGAAGTAAAAGGGTTAAAAATCAGATAAAAAGGAAATTAAAGAGCTTATAGAGGGTTCTTTTATGCTAGGCAATTATAACCTTTCTAACGGAGCCCTTAATCCGTATAAGAAACCTAGTAATTACAAGACTAGTTATAAGAGCTCTAGCGAGAGTAGCTCTAATTCTAGCTCTAGTGATTTAGATAATGAAAAACAAGAAATTAATTCCTTAAATGGTTTTAATTATTATAGTAAAGACATAAAAAAAGCCCTATTATATAATATAGGTTTTACTGTATATATAGTTAATTCTAGGGAGGTCTTTAGGGATTATACCCCTTATAAAAAGGGGAAATCCGACCCTATTGTAACTAGTGGTAGTCCTATTTATCCTAAGGGCCACGGTAGTGCTGTTTTTAAGGTCTTATATTAAAAGAAACCTAATAAATATAGGACCTTAGTGCTAAAGGACGCTCTATATTTTCCTTAGCTTAATGTTAATATAGTTAGTGGCCTTATTCACTATATATCTAGCGGTTGCTTTATAAAAAACTACCTTTATCTTAAATATAGGTCTTGTATTACTACCTTAGATATAGAAAAACATGGTTTTTTCTTTTACGTTAAAAACCAAACTACACCTAGGTTACATAAAGGGCCCTGTAACAAAGAATCTCATTATATTTAACCTTTTACCTATGCTAGCTTTAGGGGTCATAGCTATCCGATTAGCTACCCTATAGAGGTTCAAATTCCCTCTAAAAAGCCAGATTAGGCCTCTGATTTAGATAAAATTAACGAAAATAATGATGATGTTAAAGAAATCGTAAGGGATGATTTAGGGGATTTAGTCCCTTCTCCAACGCCTATAGCCCTAGGTTAGGTCCCTTATAAATCTAAGGAAATAGATTTAGGGGTATTAGAGGGCCTTAGTGATGGAAAAAGGTCCCTAATACCTCCCTAAGAGGCCTGTGGTTCTTAAGGGGCCTAGCAGGGGACTAATAGAGAGGGCCCTAATCTAGACCTAAATCTAGACCCTAATTCAGGCCCTAAGGATCTTTAATATTAATAATTACTAGAACTAGCTAGCCTATGGCATATATAATTAGGGCACCTAGGGCTTCCTTTGCTAAAGAAAACAAGCCTTATAACTAAAGGAATCCCTAATTTTTCTAAAATTAAGGATAAAGATTTTAAATATATAGCTTGTGATTAATCTAAGGTAGTTAGAAGACCTAGGAAATTAGCTATCCCTAACCCCCCTAGAGCTCTAGATTAAATAGAGGGGGATACGCTAAAAATCAGCCCTGTACCGTATAATAAACAGTTAATTTGCTTATTTCTAGTTAATTGAAAGACTAGATATAAGTGGGTTTTCTTATTACCTAATAAGGAAGGACTAACTATTTATAGGGCTATTAAGGGCTTCTTTAAAGGGCTTAAAAATTAACTAGGTTAATATCCTAGGCACCTTCACTTCAATAGGGGCTAAGAAATCAATTCTAGTTATTAAAGCTAGTTAAATTCTAAAGGGATTAAATTTACGACTTCTAGTCCCTATATCTATAAGCAAAATGGATTAGTAAAGCGTTTAATTTGTACTATTCTAGATTAATTAAGGGCTACTATCTAGTGGGCAAAATTACCATTATATCTATAGTATTTTATATTACCTGTAGTTGTTAACCTAGTTAATATAACTGCTAATACCACAAAGGATAAAAGCCCTAAACAACTGTTAACTAGGGAGCTAAATCAGCCCTATATGACTAATATTAGCAGTATTAGAGCTATAGGATTTCACTGTGAGATTCTAATCCCCCTAGAAAAACGACCTAAAGCCTAGAAGTTAGTAGCTAGGACTATCCCTAGAAGGTTATTAGCTACACTAGGTTCTAACACCTACCTAGTGTACATCCCCTCTAAAAGGCTAGTTATAAAGACTAGCTTTATTAAGATTATAGAACCTATAGGTCCTGTCTCTAAAGGATTACCTAGACTTTCTATAGGGGATAACCCTTTAGAGGGGGAAAATAATTTAGAAAATCAAGGTTTAAAGGATTACCCTATAAACAACATAGTAGAACCCCCTATAGGTTAAGAAAAACACCCTATAGGGCCTGTACAACCCCCTAAGGAACCGATTCTAGAGGCCTTAGAGGAGGCTACGCCCGTAACTTAACTAGGAAATCAGATTTCAACTCCGGACCCGGATTTTAACAAAATTACTAACTTTAACCCTAATATTAACCCTATAGATATTAATATTAGTTCCCCTTCTTCTCTAGATTTTATAAAAAAAATCTGCTTTAAGGTATAGAAGAAGCTAAAGGAAAATAACCCTAATAGCCCTAAACCTAAGACCTAGAAGCAAGCTATATCTAGCCCTAATAGGGATAAATAAATAGAAGCTACGTATAAGGAATATAAATAGCTTCTAAAGGCTAGTACTTTTAAATTTATAGGGAAAGACTAAGTACCTAAGGGCCAAAAAGTACTAAAGAATAGGCTTGTGTATAAGCTTAAGAAGGATAAAGAAAATAATCCTCTAAGATACAAGGCCTAACTCGTTACTAAGGGATTTATATAAATTAAAGGTCTAGATTATCTAGAGACCTTTGTAGCCACAAGCATTCCCCCTAGCTAGAGGATTTTACTAGCCCTAGTGGCTTAGAATAACTAGGAAATTAAATAGGTTAATTTTATAGGAGCTTTCCTTAATAGTAAGCTTTAATAATAGATATATATAGTTATTCCGGACGGATTTATTAAATTCCTTAAAGCAAATCCTAAATTAGCTAAATTAGCTAAAAGTTTTGGCTATAAACCCTCTAAAGATCAAGTAATTCTATTATAGAAGTTTTTATATAGCCTAAAACAGAGCTTAAGGGAGTGGTAACAAGCACCAATAGTAGTGCTAAAGTCCCTAGGATTTAATCCTCTAATATCTAACCTAGCTATATTCTATAATTCCTCCACTAAAACTTTTATTATTACGTACGTAGATGACTACCTTCTAATTAGACTAGATTTACCTTATATCTAAAGACTTAAAAAGGAACTTTATAAAGTCTATCTAATAAAAGATAGGGGGCCTGCTAAATTCTTCTTAGGGGTTTAAATTATACAAGATAGACCTAATAGGATACTAAAAATCCACTAATCTTAGTATATCTTAGAGGCTTTAAGTTAATTTAATATGCTAGATAGTAAGCCTATTAGCATACCTCTTTAGCTAGGCGTTTTAGCTACGCAGACCACTAAGCTATTAATAGCTAGCGAAATCAAGCTTTATTAGTGTATTATAGGGACTATAATATACCTAATGTTGCTTACAAGGCCAGACGTAGCCTTTACACTTTAGTGGCTATCTATAGCACTAGCTAGGCCCTATATAGAGCACCTAAAAGCAGCTAAAAATATACTTAAGTACCTATTAGGGACTAAATTCCTTGCTATAATCTATAGGGGAGACCCTAAAGGTAAAGCTAGTAAAAGCCTAATAGGTTATTATGATAGTAATTTTGTAGGGGATAAAAAGACCTCTAAATTAACCTATGCTTATCTATTTAAGCTAGCTAGCGGACCTATTAGCTAGAAATTAAAGAAAGCTAGTATAATAGCTCTATTAATATTAGAAGCTAAAGCTAACGCTATCTACAAGACCTTCTAGGAGCTACAGTGGCTTTAGGGCTTATTTAAGGAGCTAAAAACCCCTATTTCTCCCCCTATCCAGATATATTGTAATAATCAAGGCGCTATAACCACTACCTATAACCCTGCCTTATATAGTTATATAAAGCATACCTTACTAAAGTTTAACTATATTAGGTAATAGGTTCTAGAGGGTTTAGCTAAGATCGAATATCTAGATATAAAGTTAATGCCTGCAGATAGTCTAACTAAGCCTCTATCTAGACCTCTTTATCAGGCTTTTATTAAGCTCTTAGGGCTTAATAATCACTAAAATTAATAACTAAATCCCTTTAATAGGGAACTAAAAATAACGCTAAAAAGGGAGCTATATTTAACAATAGCTAGGAATTTAAAAAGGGGGTCTTTTATCTTTTCCTATTTTTCCCTTTTATCTATTTTTATCTAAAAGTTCTTGTTTACCCTATATCACTTTATATGCTTTTAATTAGCTTATATATAATTCTTTTGTAGAGAGGATGTTAAAAATAAGACCTATTTTTAGCCCTTTCTAGTTAAAGGACCTTTCTATTACTAGCTTATATTATAAGCCTAATAGCTACACTATAGCTGTTAACGGTCGCGAAGGTGGCTATTAATAGCTATATTATAGCTATTAATAACTACAACTAACTATGTGAATAACTAATTTAAATTAATTATAGATTATTCAATTATGTTATAGCTGCAAGCGTAGCTATAACCATAGCGCTACTAGTAATTAGGTAAGCTAGGGTTACATAAGCAGGTTACCCTATACGCGGGTTACCCTATAGCTATCTTTAATAGCGATTTTCTCTTTAACTAGAGGTTATACAAAAGTCTTATATATAGCAAATTAAAGCTAGAAGATAAGGCTTTTATTTTATATAGGAATATTTTTTAGACTAAAAGTTAGTGCATATAGGTTGCTAGTTTATATAGTAGTAAGTTAATTTTTTGGATTTTATATATAAATAAATTTTACGGAAAATCAAAAGTGGCTCTTAAGACCTCTCTAGTAGCCTAGATTTACTAATACGGTTAGTGAGTATATAAGAGGAAGAAGATCTTTTTAATCTAGCTAGATAGCTAGGCCTCTTAATCTAACAGCCGCATTGCCTATATAACGTCACTAAAATTAATTCTATTAGTATATAAGATATTGTAAAAGTCATCTAGATTAAATTCTATTAGTTAATAACTGCCATAACCTTCCGTTGCGTTGCGTTAAATATTTAACGTGGTGGTTCTATTAGTCCCTAACCGTAGAGCTACACCTGTACAGCTGTTGCCAGCTAGCAACTAGCTCCCTACATTTCAAAAGTTACTTTTAGTCTTAAAGTAATAATAAATATTAGTAATTATTCCTTTATAAAAAAGGCCCTTACTAAATAAGTAGTTAAGGAAATATTATTTAGTATTTTCTATTAGTATAATAAGAAAAGCCTTACTAAAGTAAGATCTAGGGAGGTTAATTTAATTATATTTACTCTTAAAGAGTATAATCTTAGGTAAAAGGAGATTATATAGCTTCTTACTATAATAGTTACTATCCTTATATATCTTTATAAGTTTAAAGATTTTTTTTATAATTTACTTATTTAAAGAAGGGTAATAATAGGTAAGTTACTGTGAGAACAATAATAGCTAGGCAAGAGGTATAGGGGCTCTAGTATATTAACTAAAGCTTACTAGGTCTAAGTGTGTTATACGTGCAAGTCACTAGCTTATAGCTAGTGGCTTACTAGTGTTACGTAAACCTAGCCCTAGGGTGTAGCCTATTCGCAGGGCGCGCTAGTAGTGTACCTATATTATAAGTAAGGCCTTATAATTATCCCCTTACTTATAGCTAGGCTTTTAAATAGCTTCTACTAGCTTCTATATAGCTATTTACTAACTAGCTACTATATTAAAATAATAATAAATAATAATAGCATTTAAGTATAAATTTACCTTTAACTCCTTATTATATTATATACTTTTTACCTTTATATCCTTAGTTAACTTTTTAAAACTATTATAATATCTTAAGTTACTATTACGTTCCCCTTACTAATTACCTTACTTTTACTATAGATTTAGACTATATTCCCTTAAAGGAATGTTCTTATATATATTATTTACACACTAGATATGCTAACTTTAAGAAAAGCCTGCTATCTAAGCCTAAATTACCCTAGATTAACTATTAATTCCCTATAGAATTATTTACTACTACTATAATAGTAAAATATTTAAAACACTATATTTAATATTATAAGCATAGTAATACTTATAACACTATATATATATTACTATTTCTATATCTTTTAGTCCCTTATTACTAACATCTCTATATAGGCTATAGCCACTATAAAAGGTAACTTTTTAGATCTTTTAGCCCTAATAAACTAGGCATAAACCCTTATAGTTACCCTTAGTAGCTTATATAAGGAAAACCCTAAGGACTAAATATTCTCTAAGGTAATTTACTTTGGTTTTACTAGGGCTTATCTAAACCTAATACTAGGGTTTAATTATGCTAATATAGCACACTATATTATATTTAGCCTTACTAGTGTGAGGCCCCACTCACAACACAGGCGCACCACTAGCGCGCCCCGCGGACAGGCCACACCCTAGGGCTAGGTTCACGTAATACTAGCAAGCCACTAGCTATAAGCTAGTAACTTATATATATAACACACTTAGACCTAGCAAGCTTTAGTTAATATACTAGAGCCTTATACCTCTTACCTAGCTATTATTATTCTTATAATTCTAAAGCTTCTCTTACTAGCTACCTAAGAGTAATATAAGGAGGAGAACTACTTAATTTACTAGAGTAATATTAGATAATAACTAGAACTAATTAAATAATAGTAGTACTATAGCTAAGAATATACTATATTTTACAGAGACTATGCTTAAAATTAGACCCCTTACTATTAGTACTAAAGCTATAGTAATAATAGAGTAAATTACCTAGCTTAAATAACTCTAGAAACTATAAGAATAAGAAAAGAAGCTTATTAACCTCTTATAGCTAAATAAAGGGGAGGTATAGGTAAAAGAGAGGTAAAGACCTAGCACCCCCTTAAGCTAGAGTAGCTAAGAGATTAAAGTCTAAAATATTACTAAGCTCTAATATCCTATAAACCTATAGAAGTATAAGATATAGCTTAATAACCTAAACTATGCCTTTAATAGGGTTAAGAAAAAATATTAATATAACTATTAAAAGATCCTCCTTATACTTAATTATATATATACTAACTATTAGGTAAGATAGAATAAATACCTTAAAGACTAATAGGCTAATAGCTAGGAAGACCTTAAAAATAACTAGGATAAGTTCTAGGATTAGACACTTATACTACTTAAGGACACTATAAACTATAATATATAAATAGCTATATAGCTAGAGAATATAAGGTAATATAAGGGTTAAAGCCCTATTTAATTTAGTATTTACTTAGATTTACTAGAGAAATACCTAGAAAAAGCCTTAGAAAAGTC
Organism: Epichloe sp. AL9924; assembly: GCA_000729825.1. Taxonomy (NCBI): domain Eukaryota; kingdom Fungi; phylum Ascomycota; class Sordariomycetes; order Hypocreales; family Clavicipitaceae; genus Epichloe; species Epichloe sp. AL9924. The sequence continues at coordinate 93,243 of JFGW01000099.1, forward strand.
TTATACTCTTATATTCTTTATAAAGTTACTCCCTAACCTATAGGACTATATTAACCTATATTCTTTAATTATAGGAAAGACTTAAGAAAATATTATATAACTTACCTAGTGATTTTAAGAGGTAATACTAAAGAATAAGCAAAAGCCTAACTATTTAGGGGATAAAGGCCTATATAAGGCTCCCTAATATTAAAGGTAAGACTTCCTATAAGGTTATAAACCTTATAAGGATTAAGGGAATAAGGACTAGGAAAAGAGCCTAGCTACTTACCTAAATAATAGTAAAGTTAAGGATAAAAGATAATATTTTAACTATAGTAGTATAGAGTATTTTATATAGAAGTGTAATAAGCTAAAGAAAAAGCCCTAAGAAGGCTAGGGAAACTTCCTAAGGTAAAAGTAAATACCCTTATCTTTACCTTAAACGCTAGGGTGCTAATAGGGTATTAATTTTACACACTAGTTACTATTTATAGGCATAAAGATACTAAAATAGTAGTAAATCTTAATAGCTATACTAAAATTAATATTATTAGTGCTAAATTTATAAAGAACTATAAGCTTAACTAGGCTAAGGCTATAGTACCTATCCTTAAGGTAATAAGGGCCCTTATAGTCCCTTAATATAGTATTTATTAGGTACTTATTATAATTAAGGACTTAAGAGAAGAAGAAAAATACCTTAAGCTACTATATATAGCTATAGATAAGGACTTAAGAGTAAGGGAAAGCCCTCTCTTAATTAGAATATATATACTTACTAAAGAATATATATACCTTTACTTATACTTATAAGAGTAGTAGTTTAAGAAAAAGAGAATAGCCTTTTTACTTATAACTTCTTATAAGTTTATAAAGGTAATATATAATAAGACTATTATATATACTATTATAGGAGTTATAGAAGATAAGTTTATTACCCTTAAAGATAAAGAGAAGGCAAAAGTATATAGAACTATTAAAGATATCCCTAAGAAACTATATAAGTTTAAAGATAAATTTATATTAGATAAGGTAGGAAGCTTACTATTAAGAAAGAAGACTAATTATATAATTAACCTAATACCTAGGGCCACACCCCTATATAGACTAATTTACACTCTCTCCTAAAGTAAGCTAAAGGAGCTCTATAAATATATTAATAAAAACCTATAGAAAGGCTAGATAAGACCCTCTAAGAGCCGTATAGGTATGTCTATCCTATTTATACTAAAGAAAGATAGAATGCTTTAACTATATATAGATTATTAAGGACTTAATAAAGTAATATAAAAGAATTACTATATTCTCCCCCTAATTTTAGAGATCCTAGACTATTATTAAGGGGCTTGCTACTTCTTAAAGATTAATATTAAGGATACTTACTATTAAATTTATATTAAAGAGAGTAAGAAGTAAAAGACTATATTTTATACGTATTATAAATACTATAAATATCTTATAATACCCTTTAGGTTAATAAATACCCTAGCTACTTTCTAAAGCTATATCTATAAAGCGCTTTATAGGCTAGTAAACACTATTTATATAGTGTATTTAGATAATATCCTTGTTTTCTTAAAAACATAGGAGAAGTATACTATATATATTAAGGAAGTCCTAGAATATATAAGATTAGTAAAGCTATATATAAAACCCTTAAAATGCTTATTTTACTAGAAGTTAGTAAAATTCCTAGGGTTTATCCTATTAGTTAATAGGATCTTAATAAATACATATAGGGTTAATATAATCTAAGATTAGAAGGAACCTATAAGCTTTAAGGATATATAGTTATTCCTTAGATTCTATAACTTTTACTAATAGTTTATCTATAAATACTCTAGGATTATAGCACCTTTATATATATTAATAAAAGGTAATTAAAATAGTATCTAGACTAGGAAGTTTATATTTAGAGTAAAGAAATAGCTAGCGTTTAACTAGCTAAAAGATACCTTTTAGTAAGTGCCTCTTCTCTATTATTATAACCTAAGTTAACTAGTATATATTAAGATAAATACTTCTATCTTTATAATAGTAAGAATCCTATTATAATAAGATAATAAGGGCTATTAGTATCTAGTAGCCTTTTAGTTAAGGAAGTTTATAGATACTAAGTATAATTATAATATAGCTAATTAGGAGTTACTTACTATAGTAAAGTTATTTAAGCACTAGTAACACTATATTAAAGGCATAGTAACTCTAGTAGAGGTCCTATTAGACTACTATAACTTATAGACCTTTATAAGGTAGTAAAAGCTAAATAAAAGGTAAGCTAAATAGTATATATTCCTTTGCCTCTTTTACTTTATAATTAGGCATAGACTAAGGAAAAGTAATCTAGTAAATACACTATTAAGGAGGTCTAATTATAAAGATAAACCCCTAATAAATAAGGCACTTTTACTAGAACTTTAAAAGAAAATAGTAGCTACTAAAGAAGTAGTAAAAGAAAAGATACTAATATATTAAAGAAAACTAGGTATATTACTAGTCTTAGATATAAAGAGGCTTAATAAAATATCTTTAGGGAAAGAAAATGCCCTAGCCCTTATAAAGAAAGCTCTAGAGGCTAGAGTAGCCTAGTTAAGAGGCTAAATAGCTACTATAAATCTAGTAAAAGATTAGCTAAATAAGGGTAATTTCTAGGAGAAGGTAGTGTATATCTAAGATATTAGCGTAGCATAAGAGATATAGGGGGCTATTATATTACTAAATCCTTACTAATCTAAGGTAAATAAACTATTAGCGTAATTACTATAGAAGGTATAGGATTAAGACCTAGATTTATAGAGGTAAAATAATAAGACTAATAACTCCCTAGTAAAAGGGAAGGGAAAGGCTAGTCTATAGTTATATAGTATAAGGGGTCTTCTAATATACTAAGACTAGGTAATTATTCCCTAGGAGCCTATCTTATAATAGGAGCTTTTATAGCTACACTATAATAATTTACTAGTGGGTTACTTTAGGACTAAGCATACTCTTAAGCTATTAAAGTATTACTTCTAGTAGCTAGCTATAAGTAAGTCTATTTTAGACTATATTATAAGCTATAGGGTTTGCTAATAGGTAGTGGCTAGATAGTATTGCCTATATAAAAGCCTTAAATTACTACTAATACTAAGGTAACTATAGGCAAAGATCTTAATAGACTTTATTATAGGATTGCCTATTAGGTAAGCTAGCAAGCAAGAAACTAATATAATCCTAGTAATTATAGACTAATTTACTAAGTACTCTATCTTCCTACCTATGACTATTACTATTAATATAGCTAAATTAGTAAAGCTTTTCTATAGGGAGATTAAACTATAATTTAGGGCACTAGAGGGCATTATATCTAATAGGGGATTAGTCTTTATAAGCTAATTCTAGTTAGATCTATATTACCTATTATACGTAAAGTGAAGGCTTTTTATAGTATTTTACCCCTAAACTAATAGGTAAATAGAGAGAATAAACTAAGTGCTTAAGCATTACCTCTAATACTTTATTATAGAGAACTAGTAAATATAGCTAAAGCTACTTCTAGTAGCCTAATTTATATATAATAATATAATTAATAGAACTATAGGTTACTCTCTAAACTACTCCCTTATAGAATACTTACCTAAGTTTTACCTAGCTCTTAGGGATAAGATTAAGGAAAGGAAGGTGCTAGAAGCCTATATATATGTTATAAAGTTATATAAAGTTAGGGAGTAACTAAATAAAAACTAGGTAAAAGCCACTAAAACCTAGGTAAAGTACTATAATAAGCGCTACTAGCTATTAACCTTAAAAAGAGGTAACTTTATAGTACTATTAGTAAAGAATATTAGACTTAAGGATATAAAATAGAAGCTAACCCCTAGATTTATTAGACTATTTTAAGTACTTAATACTATAAGAAAATAAGTGTACTAACTAGCATTACCTAAAAAATATAGTTAGCTATATAATATATTCTATATTAGTTTGCTAGAGCTATGGAATTACTATAAAGACACTAGGGATAAGGAAATGCTAATACTAGACCTTAAAGATAAAGAAGATAAGTATAAAGTAAAGAAAGTTAAAGACTATAGCAAGACCTATAAAAGCAATAAATACCTAGTAAAATACAAGGGTTAGCTAAGTAAATATAACTAATAGGTCCTAGCTAAAGATATAGAAGGTATATAATATATGATTTAAGCGTTTTACTAAAGTAAATCCTATAAGAGAGATAGTAAGATATAAGTAAGTTATAGGTAAAGAGATATAATATTCCTATAAAAAAGGCCTAGCCTTACTAGTTATTATTACACTTTAAACTAAGAAACCTTAGACTACTTACTAAAAAACAAATAAAAATATGCCTATAAAGTAAGGAGACTTATAGGAAACCCCTCTATTATAGCCTCTTTATATAAAAGAACTATACCTCTATAAAGAAAGTACTTACCCTAGTCCTTATCCTTACTAATTAGCTCCTATATTACTTAGTAAAAGCAATGCTTAGTAATACCCTAGGGCATAAAACCTAGGTTATAAGACCTTAGATATAAAGTTACCTTTACCTTCTAGATATAGGAAAGTTTATAATAGTTTAGCTATAAAAAGGTTAGTAAAAAGATAGTAAAAAGGATTAAAGTACTTACTACCCCTAGGATAGGAGCTAGAAATATAGTAATAAAAAGTTACTAGTAGGAAATAATATACTAGTTATATAAAATTAATACCTCCTATCCTAAGAAGTAAGTAAAAGACTAGTATATAGGTAAGGAAGAGATAGACCTAATAGACCTTTATAGCCTTAGTAAGGCTAAATATAATATAGTATGCTATATTAGTATAATTAAACCCTAGTATTAGGTTTAGATAAGCCCTAGTAAAACTAAAGTAAGTTACCTTAGAGAATATTTAGTCCTCTAGGTCTTTCTTATATAAGCTACTAAGGGTAACTATAAGGGTTTATGCCTAGTCTATTAGGGCTAAAAAATCTAAAAAGTTACCTTTTATAGTAGCTATAGCCTATATAAAGATATTAGTAATAAGGGACTAAAAGACATAGGAATAGTAGTATATATGTAGTGTTATAAGTATTACCACGCTTATAATATTAAATATAGTGTTTTAAATGTTTTACTATTATAGTAGTAGTAAATAATTCTATAGGGAATTAATAGTTAATCTAGGGTAATTTAAGCTTAGATAGCAGGCTTTTCTTAAAGTTAGCATATCTAGTGTATAAATAGTGTATATTAGAGCATTCCTTTAAGGGAATATAGTTTAAATTTATAATAAAACTAAGGGGAGTAATAAGGGGAATATAATAGTAACTTCAGATATTATAATAGTTTTAAAAAGTTAACTAAGGATATAGAGGTAAAAAGTATATAATATAATAGGGAGTTAAAGGTGAATTTATACCTAAATACTATTATTATTTATTATTATTTTAATATAGTAGCTAGTTAGTAAATAGCTATATAGAAGCTAGTAGAAGCTATTTAGGAGCCTAGCTATAAGTAAGAGGATAATTATAAGGCCTTACTTATAACATAGGCGCACTACTAGCGCGCCCTGTAAATAGGCTATACCCTAGGGCTAGGTCTATGTGACACTAGCGAGCTACTAGCTATAAGCTAGCGACTTGCATGCATAACACACTTAGACCTAGCAAGCTTCAGTCAATATACCAGAGCCCTATACCTCTTGCCTAGCTATCATTGTTCTCACAACTAGGGCTATAAAGGTCTATTAAGTCTATCTTTTCCTTACCTATACACTAGTCTTTTACTTACTTCTTAGGGTAGGAGGTATTAATTTTATATAACTAGTATATTATTTCCTACTAGTAACTTTCTATTACTATATTTCTAGCTCCTATCCTAGGGGTAGTAAGTACTCTAATCCTTTTTACTATCTCTTTACTAACCTTTTTATAGCTAAACTATTATAAACTTTCCTATATTTAGAAGGTAAAGGTAACTTTATATCTAAGGTTTTATGCCCTAGGGTATTACTAAGCATTGCTTTTACTAAGTAATCAGAGCATGTAATGTAATGTAATGTAATGTAGTTTTTGGGGTTTGGATGTAATGTATAATGTAATGTATAATGTAATGTAATATTAGGGGGAAAAAGAAGTGGGGTATATTAAGATCTTATAATATTATTTAGATTCTTCTCTTGAAGATTAATAGAAACATTTTTCTTATATAAATTTTATTAAATTTACTATAAATTTTTTAAATTCCTTGAATTTTAGATTATTACTAATAACTCTAGGTATAGGGTATTATTAGTGAGATAAATACTTTCATTTAATTTCTCTTTTTTTTCTCTAAATTAAAAAATATTATAATACTAGTTAATCTTTTTTCTAAGTATTAATATAGATTTATTTAGTATTAATGTTTTTTTACTAGAATATACCCTATATATACTTTTAGAAATAATATTAAATAATATATTATAAATTCAAATAATTAGATTAATACCTTTTTAGCAAAGATTTCTTAATATATAAGTAATATAAGATAAATATAATAGAATTAGTATAATAAAATTATAAAAAACTTAATATACTTTAAAATTATACTTTTTGATATATAAAGGATTTTTTTATAAATTAAAATTAATTATTTCTAAGTAAAACTTATAAAAAAAGCTATAAATTAGGTGAATATATATAATTTAAAAGGTATAGTTATTTTTTTCTAATTTTATAGAGTAAATACAAAAAAGTAGGTCTAAAAGTGAGTCTCTAGTTATTTAATTAGTTTAATTAAACTATTTAGTTAATTACGTTATTTATAACCCACTTACTTAGGTAAGTAAAAAATTTTTTAAGGAGGGGTATTCCCTTACTTTCTCTTTTCTTTTTTTCTTTTCTCTTTTCTTTCTTTCTTTTCTCTTTTCTTTCTTTCTTTTCTCTTTCTT
>JFGW01000100.1:0-99880 GCA_000729825.1 Epichloe sp. AL9924
CATTTCAATAAGTATATTTATAATATAAATCCTTAGTATATATTAAAAAATTAAAAGATTTTAAATATTATAAAAGATAGTCTATAGATACCCTATACCCCTACTTATAGCTATTTTTCTAAATAAGGTAAAACTTTATAAATTTATAACTAAATAACTAAATTATAATAAAAAAAACAGCTAATATTAACTTTAATAAGAGAAATCTAAGGAATATTATAAGACTATATAATACCTTACTTTTTTTTTTACTAATACTACATTTATAGTATTTGTAGTGTAGTGTAGTATTTACTACACTACACTACATACTACACTACACTACACTACATACTACACTACACTAAAATCTACTACACTACATACTACAATAAAAGTCAAAATACTACAAATACTACACTACATGCAAAGCTCTGTACACTACTGCTTATATGCTCTCTAACTATAGATTTAGTGGTAGCCTTATGCTTATAAGCATTATATTTAACTATAACGTGATTATTTACCCTACCCTCTCTATAACTCTATTAGGTTTATAAGTGTATAGAGGCGTAAGCTTAAGATTAATACCTTATAAGCGTGCCTATGTTTAAAAGATCGTATCTTTAAATTAGCTAATAATAGCTCCTTTGTGATCTTACCTAATCTTTATAATTAATAATCTAAATTGCCTTATAACCTATTATTTAAGGTAAATTAATATATTAAACACCGTTACCTATGACTTATTAGGTAACATATATACATAAATTATGCCTAAGAACTTATCTTTTATAACTATTAACTAGTTTATACTATTATAACTAGGCTTATAGTCCTAAAGGTCCTAATAGATCCTTTAAAAAGGCCTTAGTAATGTATATTCTAGTGGTTTTCTTAAAATAACTTAGTAAGCGTAGACAAGAGAATATATCTTATAGTCCTTACGCTTTATTCTATATAATTACACTCCCCTTATATAAGTATAACTCTTAGCTAGAGTATCCTTACTAAGGTGCCTAGAATAAAAATACTATAGCTCTTTAGGGTTTGCTTATATAGGGCATAAGTCCCTACTTAGGTAACCGCACTACAAGCATTATGTGTTATTATATGCTTCTAAATTAATTATTAAGAAGATCACTAGTGCTATAGCTAAATTTACTACTTACTTAGGACCTTTATAAGAAGAGAGAGGCTTATATTAAAGGAAAACAATATTATACTTCCTCTAAAGCTTTACTAATAATAAGCTTCTATAAAAGGGTTTAACATATAAGAAGCAGTCCGCTCTATAATACTAAATGCCTTTCTTCTAAAGAAGGCTCTTTAATATAATATTTATATAAAAACTAGGCATAAGTGTAATATTATATAAGGTAAGGCTTTCTATAAGCTCTCCCTTTAGTCTATTAAAGATGTTTTTAATTATATAAGTACCTCTTCTAGTAATCTAGAAGGAGGTTATTCTAGCCTTAAGGTAATTATTATATATTTTATTAAAGGTACTAGGTTTAAAGTAACTAATATTATTTATAATATAAAGAGCGCTATAGTTATTAAAGAGAGTGCTCTTAGAGAGTATATATTTTATATTCTTAAGTGTAGTATAGCTTCCTAGAGCTAGAATTACTCTCTTAAGAATCTTTAGGTTAATAATTACTACTATAATAGCACTAGGTAACTTTTCTCCTTTATAATTCTTAATACCTTTTACTATTTACTTATCCTTTACTACCTTAGAGTATAGGTTCTTTTATTTAGTGCTTTTATAATATTCCTTAACCTTCTTATAGTTAACTTTTATAAAAGGCTTAAATCCTAGAGCTTTCTTACTAGTTACTATATAGTGTAAGCTATAGTATACTTAGGGAGACTAAAAGTATGTAGTTAGTGCCTTTTCTATATAGTAAGGGCACTTCTTTAGACTATTATTCTTTTAGCCTTAACCTTTATTACCTTAGTTAGAGCGCTCCCTAAGGGTAGTATATAGCTTCCTTTTCTAGAGGCTAAGCTTATAGCTTATGTTACCCTATAGTATCTTATATACTTAGAAGTAATTCCTTAAAGAGTTATATCTTTAGGAAGAGAGTTAGAGGACTATACTAGTTATATAATCTTAGTTTTTGCCTATTTAGGGTTAAAGCGCGCTCTAATAGCTATAATGAAGTTACAAATTATATTAAGACCTTAAACCTTATTAATCTTATGTATTAATGCTTTCTAGTATAGCTTCCCTTATTACTTAATCTAACGCTTAAATTAAATATTTATATATTTAGTGTTATTAAGGTAAGCTATATACTTTGCTAAGACCTCTAACTTAATAATAACTTACCCTAGAGAAAACCTCTTCTTAAGCTTAATAGAGATTTGCTAAAGAGTAGGTTTCTTATTATTTATATTACCCTCCTTAATTTTATTAATTACTATAGTGTAAGCATTTAGGTTAATAGTGCTTATAATCTAAGTACTAATAGTCCTCTCTTAGGACTTTATTACTTTATATACTTAATACTTAGATATAAACTTATAAGATAAGAAGGACAAAGCCTCTTAAAAGGTAAGCTTTATAGTATTATTTCCCTAATTCTTTATAATAAGAGCTTTATATAACTTAGGAGTAATAGTAAAGGGCTCTTCTAGGTAGTTAGAGTTAAGCTCTAGGAGCTAGGGATTAACTCTTTCCTAGATCTCTTAGCTCTAGGTAGCTTGCTTTAATGCTTTATATTATTCTTCCTACTTATTAGAAGAGACTAACTTAACGCTAGTCTTAAGACTTAGGGTGTGATCCAAGTCGGCGCAGTCGTTTAAAAGCTGGCGCACTCAAGACCCCCGTAGGTACAAATTAGCTATGGATATAGGTAAAGAGCTTACTTCGTACTATCTATAGCACCTTTCCTTATTAATATATAAGGGGGTAAAGAGATTTTACACCGCCCTAGCCTCTCTTATTTATTAATAAAGGCTTTCCCTTATAAAGAAGTTAATTATTATTAGAGAATTCCTTATACCTTTATACTCTTCTTTTTAAAATGCCTTTATCTTGGGCTTAAAGCGCTTTATAGCCTAGTTAATCTACTACTTCTTAGTATAGTACTACTATAAGGTAAATAGATAAGCAAATAATATACTTACTAGAGAAGCTTTATAAAGCCTAGGTTAATAGTAAATTAAATAGTATAAAGCATATCATAACTTAAGTAACTTTAAAAGAGATTATCCCTATAATATAAGATTATTATCCTTAGCGTAAATAGATTATAAAGTTTATAAAACAAAAGTATTATAGCTTATAGGACTATTAGTAAGTATTTTCACAGGCTAAAAGCTATTTAGGCACTTAATATAATAAGGTAAAGCATATACTTAAAATAAGTAATATAAATACTAAGCTACTTAAAAAGAAGTTTAGTATAATTAGAAGAAAGGTTATAACCTAGCCACTCTTAGTTGCTAATAGTGTTACCTATAAGACTTAGCGTAAGGTGTTTTCTAAGGACTTACTAGCTAGGGGTACTATATTAGAAGCAGGTAATAATACAGGCTTTACAGTAGTAGCGTAATATCTTAATAATCTAATAGATAAAGATAATAATTAATAAGGGAATACTAAAATAGTTAAGGATAATAGCATTAAATAGCTTAAGACTATTAATCTAACTAAGGGGGATAATCCCTTTACCTTAGCATAACTAATGTAATCTACTATTACGCTTACACTAGACTAAATTAGCTAGCTTATAACTCTAAGCTTAAGAGGGTTAACCCTAAGCTCTAGAGGGGGATTATTACCTTCTAGTAAATCTGCCCTAAGTAGCACACTAATTTAGAGGATTTAGAAAAAGAACACAAATTAATTAATAGTAAAAGCGGTTTTTATAGCACTTAAATTAGCGTTTTCTAAAGTTTAGAAGCAAGAGTACTCTTATGTATATACTATAGTTACCTAGCAAAGTAACCTATTAGATAGCGAGTTTAAAAAGGCATTAAAGAACTATAAGTCTTTTTATAAAAGCTATAGCATTACTTAGATATTAAAAGTAATAAGCTAGGTAAAGGAAAATCTAAAGAATGTAGTGCTTTAGAATAAGCTTAGAAGTGAGGATAAAGTAGCTTTTATAACCGTAGACTTTAGCTATTATTTGTAAAGGTAAAGAAAGAGGTTATAAAGTTAAAGGGAGAGGTTAGAAAAGCAAGGTTATAAGGGTAAAAAAGGAAGAGGTTAAATAGTTATAGTAAAATTAGCTTAGGCATAAGGATTACTAGTATTTTTACCTATATAAAATTCACGCTACTTATAGTTTTATCTCCCTAACCTCGTAGCTACCTGCCTAATAACCTTATAGCCGCCTACCTAATAACCTTATAATTGCTTACTAAATAATTCCTCCCTTATTAAAGACTTCTATCCTTAGGGATCTTAACGCCTCTCTCTTACTAGTATTACTAATAACTATAAAAGCCTCTTTTTATAATAATACTTCACTACACTACTAGACTTCCTCTTATATTAAAGCTATTTACTAGCTTATAAGCCTCTTTAATAAGCTAGAGTTTATTCTTATCTAAAGCCTCTAAGTTAAGCCTCCCTTGCTTTTCTAGTATAATACTACCTAATTTAATAAAGTTAAATAAGCCTATTATAGTATAACTAATCTTAATCTAATCTATAAAGTTATACTTAGCAGCGCTATAGCAAATTATCTTAAACTTTCGCTTATAATACCTAAAGAGTTTCTTAACTGCTACTTAAAGGATAGTATACTAGAGATTATAAAGTTTAGCCCTTATTCTTAGCCCTTCTCTATTATTAGGATTCTTATTTAAATAATAGCAAACGCTTATAAAGGGCATAAGTAACCTAGCTTACGTATAAAATCCCGTATTTACAAGGTAAAAACGCTTTCTATGTATTTAAAATAACCTAGTAAAAGCGGTTTAAAGCAGTGGTCTATTACAAATTAATCCCTTAGCGCCTACTAACATATATATAAAGATATTATTATTAAAATTCACAGCTACTAGTATATTCTAAGAGATATTGCTCTTTTAAGAGAAGAATTGCTGCTACTTAGCTACTAGGATAAATACAGGTATATGTGTGCTATTAATAGCACCTATTACACCACAGAACGTATATTTACTTAGATCTAACGTAATACGTATAGAAATATAATCTAGCTCTAGTTAATAAACAAAGGTAGTATGTAAACGCCTTATTAGATTAATAAGCCTATAGAATATCCTTAATATTGAAAAGTAGGGAGCTAGTTGCCGGCTGGCAACAGCTGTACAGGTGTAGCTCTACGGTCAGGGACTAATAGAACCACCACGTTAAATATTTAACGTAACGCAACGGAAGGTTGTGGCAGTTATTAACTAATAGAATTTAATCTAGATGACTTTTACGATATCTTATATATTAATAGAATTGATTTTAGTGATGTTATACGGGCAATGCGGCTGTTAGATTGAGAGGCCTAGCTATCTAGCTAGATTAAAAAGATCTTCTTCCTCTTATATACCTACTAACTATATTAGTAAATCTAGGCCACTAGAGAGGTCTTAAGAGCCACTTTTGATTTTCCATAAAATTCATTTGTATATAAAATCCAAAAAATTAACTTACTACTATATAAACTAGCAACCTATATGCACTAAGTTTTAGTCTAAAAAATATTCCTATATAAAAAGAAAGCCCTGTCTTCTAGCTTTAATTTACTATATGTGAAACTTTTGTATAACCTCTAGTTAAAGAGAAAATCGCTGTTAAAGATAGCTATAGGGTAACCTATATGTAGGGTAACCTGCTTACGTTACCCTAGCTTACCTAATTACTAGTGGCATAGTTGTGACTACGCTTGTAGCCATAACGCAATTGAATAATCTACAATTAATTAGAATTAGTCATTCACATGGTTAGTTGTAACTATTAATAGCTATAACATGGCTATTAATGGTTACTTACGTAACTATTAACAGCTATAGTATAGCTATTAGGCTTGCTATGTAAGCTAGTAATAAAAAGGTCCTTTGACTAGAAAAGGGCTAAAAATAGGTCTTATTTTTAACACTTAATACTAATAACTAGCCTATTTTAAAGTAAAAAGCCACATTTCGCTACGGCTTATTAAACACTATAATCTATAGGAAGATTATTACTATTTACTTAATTAACTAGTATTTAGTAAGCTTAATATTAGTATTATTTTAAAGCTACTAATAGAGGTTAAAAACATAGCTTTTAATATATAAAAGATCTCTTTAAATTGCTATTTAGTTAAGATATAAAGAACCTTCTTATAGAAGGCTATTAAGGCTATAGGTAATTTATACCTAGTAGTTATAGAATAATAGTTATTATTTTATAGTAAGTTCTTTATAAAAAGAGCGTTATAAATAACTAATATAGTAATAGTAAGGTATAGTTTATTATTATTATTATTATCTTTAACTAAATTTAGTAGGAATTACTCTAAAGAAAAGAAGTTTATCTTTATTTTTATATTATAAAGCGCAGTAAAGAACATAGAGTACACTAGTTTAACTAGAGAGTATGCTAATTTAACTAGAGTATACTAAAATATTTAGCACACTTTTTTTATTATACTAGTAGTAAAAATATAACTTTTTCTATATAGCTTCTCTCTTCTAGCTATTTAACTAGCCTTACTAACTTAGTATATTATAAATAGGGGCCTTTAGAGGTATAGTAATTACCTAGGGCGTGCGCTATAAAAACACTAACTAAATATAGGAAAGCCCTATTTTTAACGTAATAGTAAGCCTAAAAATAACGAATTTTACATAACTACGCTAATTTTTAAACGACTGCGCTAACTTGGATCGCACCCTTAGGTGTAGAGAAGTGGTTAAATCTATTATATACTTAGGTAGTTAGTAAGGAGAAGTGCACACACATATCTTATGCATAGGGGACTTAGTAAAAGTTATAGGCATATACCTTCTAGGCTTATAACTATTATATATTAGGCATGTGACTTAGAAAAGATATCCCCTAGTAGGATAAAGATATAGAAAAAAGGATTAAATTAAAGCTATCTTCTATTATATAAATAGAAGGATAAAAGCTTCTCTTTTATAGAGAAAGCTATTATATTAGAAGTTATATGCTTCTAATATAATTTATTGCGTTTAGCGACGTGCATTTTCAGCTCCCCTAATGCGGTTGTGAGCGCATATTATTCGTCATAGACGCTGTATCCGCCATCGGGCAACATTATGTCGCAAGGCATAATAGGGGATAATGTGGGGATAATTTACGCACAAATCTCCTTATTCATCGCAGCTACTATTAGGGGTGCGCACTCCGTTTTTGGCTGTCATGCTCCCGGACTCTCGCCGAGGGGGAGTAAGCTCAGACTCCCAACCATATGCAGTGCGTGAGACTGGGGCAACGCGAGGAAGACGAGGTGCAGACCAAGCAGCCCAGGAATATGGAAGCATCTCGTGATGAACGAGTTTCACCGAGCTTGAAGTGACTTGAAGGGGAGCCTCGGATCTTGGCCGAATGGTTTCATGAGAGCTAACATTACTGCATGTCAGTCTCGAAAAATGGAATAATCAAGTTCATGATGATGCATGCGGTGCCGAGGTTAACTTTTGATTGGCTGTTCTAACCATAGATTACGTTGAAAGACAACGCGCTTTGCTTAATGTGGAATCGACCGACGTACTTTACATAAGCCCGTGAATACTACGGCAGTTTTGATAGCCCAGGCAGGCTGAATGGAATACAAGCAACTGTGACTGATAACACCGTACACGGGCATATATCATCAGTCCGGCTGAGCATATACATTGTTGCATGTAGAAAACGATACAAAGGGGTCCACGAATCCCTACAGAAGGACCAAACCAGAGCAAGAAACCCAAACACATCTTCTCAACCTCAAATTTCGAAACCATCAGCTGCCTCTTTTCAAAAAAAAAGTCTCCTTCGACATCATGCGTTTCTCCAACATCTTGGCCCTTGCCACGACCGTCGTGTCCGTGTCGGCCGTGAATCTGAATCTGTTCACTAAGCCTGGGTGCACCGGCGGCAAGCGTATCTGCAACGACATCAAGCCTGGAGCCTGCTGCCTGTCCAGGCTCTGGAACTACTCCTCGGGCAACTGCGTAGGCTGCACCAGCACCGACGCCCACACCATCTACACAAAGACTGAAAAGAAAATATGTGGTCGCGTTGCCGCGTCGGAAAACGGAAGCGGCTGCCAAAGATGACAAAGTTGACTGCTGAGTGTCCCAATTTCTAAAACGACGCATGCTGGTTACAGGTCGCTGCAGCAGTCCGTGGACATACATGGTCAAGAGGAATTGGTGTCCTCTGGGTTACGTTGGGGAAGAATAGGGAGGTAACTCGAGAAAATTGTTACGACAAGGTATGGATAAAAAACGAGGCGACTGAGCCATATAGATTGACGGAAAAGTGTCTTCCTCTGAACACTTCAACGCGATCTAGTCCCACTTTGTTTGCGCCGGTCCGGTCCCGCAGAAACGAGGATATTCGCTACTCTGGCTCTGGCCCGACGTTTGAAATGGTATGATGGCTTCTCACACATCTCTTCGAATAGACACCAACAGACACTGAAGGCTTGTTTGATGTCCGCCGTGGATAGTGCACTGCGCAAGGTAGTTCTTGGTGTCGGTATTTCGGGCGCGATCTGCGGTCGGCGGCCGAGCGGGACAGTGAAACATTCTTCGGGACGAAGTCGATCATCAAAAGATGGCAATCGCACCTGCTTGGAGGTTTCGGGCTGTCGCGCAAAGAGACCCGCGTCTCCATAATAAAGTGGGCGTGTCTGACCGCGCCCTAGGGCTAGGTCCACACGTGACACTAGCGAGCCACTGACTATTAGGGTGCGATCCAAGTCGGCGCAGTCGTTTAAAAATTAGCGCAGTTATGTAAAATTCGTTATTTTTAGGCTTACTATTACATTAAAAATAGGGCTTTCCTATATTTAGTTAGTGTTTTTATGGTATATACCCTAGGTAATTACTATACCTCTAAAGGCCTTTATTTATAATATACTAAGTTAGTAAGGCTAGTTAAATAGCTAGAAAAAAGAAGCTATATAAAAAAAGTTATATTTTTACTACTAATATAGTAAAAAAGAGTATACTAAATATTTTAGTATACTCTAGTTAAATTAGTATACTCTCTAGTTAAACTAGTATACTTTATATTTTTTACTATACTTTATAATATAAAGATAAAAATAAATTTCTTTTCTTTAAAGTAATTCTTACTAAATTTAGTTAAAGATAATAATAATAATAATAAACTATACCTTATTATTACTATATTAATTATTTATAATACTCTTTTTATAAAGAACTTACTATAAAATAATAACTATTATCCTATAATTACTAAGTATAAATTACCTATAGCTTTAATAGCCTTTTATAAGAAAGTCCTTTATATCTTAACTAAATAGTAATTTAAAGAGATCTTTTATATATTAAAAGCTATATTTTTTAACCTTTATTAGTAGCTTTAAAATAATACTAATATTAAGCTTACTAAAAACTAGTTAATTAAGTAAATAATAATAATTTTCCGATAGATTATAGTGTTTAATAAGCTATAGTAAAATATAGCTTTTTACTTTAAAATAGGCTAGTTATTAGTATTAAGGATATTCTATAGGCTTATTAATCTAATAAGGCGTTTATATATTACCTTTATTTATTAACTAAAGCTAGATTATATTTCTATATATATTATATTAAATCTAAGCAAATATATATTCTATAGTATAATAAGTGCTATTAATAGTATATATATACCTATATTTATCCTAGTAGCTAAGTAGTAGTAATTCTTCTTTTAAAAGAGTAATATCTCTTAGAATATACTAGTAGCTATAAATTTTAATAATAATATCTTTATATATATATTAGTAAGCACTAAGGGATTAATTTATAATAAATTACTACTTTAAACTACTTTTACTAGGTTATTTTGAATATATAGAAAGCGTTTTTACCTTATAAATATAGGATTTTATATATAAGCTAGGTTACTTATACCCTTTATAGGCATTTACTATTATTTAAATAAGAATTCTAATAATAAAGAAGGGCTAAGAATAAGGGCTAAACTTTATAATCTCTAGTATATTATTTTTAAGTAATAGTTAAGAAACTCTTTAAGTATTATAAGTAAAAGTTTAAGATAATTTACTATAGTATTACTAAGTATAACTTTATAGATTAGATTAAGATTATTTATACTATAATAAGCTTATTTAACTTTATTAAATTAAGTAGTATTACACTAGAAGAGTAAGGGAGGCTTAACTTAAAGGCTTTAAATAAAAATAAACTCTAGCTTATTAAAGAGGCTTATAAGCTAGTAAATAGCTTTAATATAAGAGAAAGTCTAGTAGTGTAGTAAAGTATTATTATAAAAAGAGGCTTTTATAGTTATTAGTAATATTAGTAAGAGAGAGGTATTAAGATCCCTAAGGATAGAAGTCTTTAATAAGGGAGAAATTAATAAGAGAGGAATTATTTAGTAAGTAATTATAAGGTTATTAGGTAGGTAGCTATAAGGTTATTAGGTAAGTAGCTATAAGGTTAGGGAGATAAAACCATAAGTAGTGTAAATTTTATATAGGTAAAAATACTAGTAATCCTTATACCTAAGCTAATTTTACTATAACTATTTAATCTCTTTCTTTTTTACCCTTATAACCTTACTTTTCTAACCTCTCCCTTTAACGTTATAACCTCTTCCTTTATCTTTATAAATAATAGCTAAAGTCTATAGTTATAAAAGCTACTTTATTCTTACTTCTAAGCTTATTTTAAAGTACTATATTCTTTAGATTTTCCTTTACCTAGCTTATTACTTTTAATATTTAAGTAATACTATAGCTTTTATAAAAAGACTTATAGTTCTCTAATACCTTTTTAAACTTACTATTTAATAGGTTACTTTACTAGGTAACTATAGTATATATATAAGAGTACTCTTACTTTTAAACTTAAGAAAATACTAATTTAAGTGCTATAAAAACCGCTTTTACTATTAATTAATTTATATTCTTTTTCTAAATCCTCTAAACTAGTGTGCTACTTAGGGTAAATTTACTAGAAGGTAATAATCCCTCTTTAGAGCTTAAGGTTAACTCTCTTAAGCTTAGAGTGATAAGCTAGCTAATTTAGTCTAATATAAGTATAATAATAAATTATATTAGTTATACTAAGGTAAAGGGATTATCCCTCTTAATTAAATTAATAGTCTTAAGCTATTTAATACTATTATTCTTAACTATTTTAGTATTCCCTTATTAATTATTATCTTTATCTATTAGATTATTAAGATATTATACTACTACTATAAAGCCTATATTATTTGTGAGGCCCCACTCACAACACAGGCGCACCACTAGCGCGCCCCGCGGACAGGCCGCACCCTAGGGCTAGGTCTACGTGACACTAGCAAGCCGCTAGCTATAAGCTAGTGACTTGCACGCATAACACACTTAGACCTAGTAAGCTTTAGTTAATATACTAAAGCCCCTATACCTCTTACCTAGCTATTATTATTCTTATAATTCTAAAGCTTCTCCTACTAGCTACCTAAGAGTAATATAGGGGGGAGAACCACCTAATCCGCTAGAGCAATGTTAGATAATAACTAGAACTAATTAAATAAGGGTAGCACTATAGCTAAGGATACGCTATATTCTATAGAGACTACACTTAAAATTAGACCCCTTACTATTAGTACTAAAGCTATAGTAATAATAGAGCAAATTACTTAGCTTAAATAACTCTAGAAACTATAAGAATAAGAAAAGGAGCTTATTAACCTATTATAGCTAAATAAGGGGGAAGTATAGGCAAAAAGGGGGCAAAGACCTAGCACCCCCTTAAGCTAGAGTAGCTAAGAGATTAAGGTCTAGAATATTACTAAGCTCTAATATCCTATAAACCTATAGAAGCATAAGATATAGCTTAATAACCTAAACTATGCCTTTAATAGGGCAAAGAAAAAATATTAATATAACTATTAAAAGATCCTCCTTATACTTAACTATATACACACTAACTATTAGGCGAGATAGGATAAATACCTTAAAGAATAATAGGCTAATAGCTAGAAAAACCTTAAAGATAACTAGGATAAGTTCTAGGATTAGATACTTACGCTACTTAAAGACACTATAAACTACAACGCGTAAATAGCTATATAGCTAGAGAACGTAAGGTAACGTAAGGGTTAAAGCCCTATCTAATTTAGTATTTACTTAGATTCGCTAGAGAAACACCTAGAAAGAGCCTCTAAAAAGTCTTATGCTCTTATATTCTTTATAAAGTTACTCCCTAACCTATAGGACTATATTAACCTGCATTCTTTAATTACAGGAAAGACTTAAGAAGAGGTTATGTAACTTACCTAGCGATTTTAGGAGGTAATACTAAAGAATAAGTAAAAGCCTAACTATTTAGGGGATAAAGGCCTATATAAGGCCCCCTAATATTAAAGGCAAGACTCCCTATAAGGTTATAGACCTTATAAGGATTAAGGGAATAAGGACTAGGAAAAGGGCCTAGCTACCTACCTAAATAATAGCGAAGTTAAGGATAAAAGATAATATTTTAACTATAGTAGCACAGAGTATCTTGTGTAGAAGTGTAATAAGCTAAAGAAAGAGCCCTAAGAAGGCTAGGGAAACTTCCTAAGGCAGAAGTAAATGCCCTTACCTCTACCTTAAACACTAGGGTGCTAATAGGGTGTTAATTTCACACACTAGTTACTATTTATAGGCATAAAGACACTAAAATAGTAGCGGATCTTAATAGCTACGCTAAAATTAATATTATTAGTGCTAAATTCGCAAAGAACCATAAGCTTAACTAGGCTAAGGCTATAGCACCTATCCTTAAGGTAGTAGGAGCCCTTATAGTTCCCTAATATAGTGTCTATAAGGTGCCTATTATAATTAAGGACTTAAGAGGAGAAGAAAAGGACCTTAAGCTACTATATATAGCTGTAGATAGGGACCTAAGAACAGGGGGAAGCCCTCTCTTAATTAGAATGCACACACTTACTAAAGAATATATATACCTTTATTTATACTTATAAGAGTAGTGGTTTAAGAAAAAGAGAATAGCCTTTTTACTTATAACTCCCTGTAAGTTTGTGAAGGTAATGCGTAATAAGACTATTATATATACTATTATAGGAGTTATAGAAGATAAGTTTATTGCCCTTAAAGACAAAGAGAAGGTAAAAGCATATAGAACTATTAAAGATATCCCTAAGGAACTATATAAGTTTAAAGATGTGTTTATATTAGATAAGGCAGGAAGCCTACTATTAAGAAAGGAGACTAATTACGTAATTAACCTAATACCTAGGGCCACACCCCTGTATAGACTAATTTACTCTCTCTCCTAAAGCAAGCTAAAGGAGCTCTGTAAATACATTAACAAAAACCTACAAAAAGGCTAGATAAGACCCTCTAAGAGCCCTATAGGCGTGCCTATCCTATTTATACTAAAGAAAGATAGAACGCTTTAACTATATGTGGATTATTAGGGACTTAATAGAGTAACGTAGAAGAATTACTACGCTCTCCCCCTAATTTTAGAGATCCTAGACTATTATTAAGGGGCTTACTACTTCTTAAAGATTAATATTAAGGATACTTACTATTAAATTTATATTAAAGAGGGTAATAAGTAAAAGACCGCGTTTCGCACGCGTTATAAATACTATAAATATCTTATAATGCCCTTTAGGTTAATAAATGCCCTAGCTACTTTCTCAAGCTATATCCACAAAGCGCTTTATAGGCTAGTTAATACTATTTATGTAGTATATCTAGATAATATCCTTATCTTCTTAAAAACATAGGAGAAGCACACCATATATATTAAGGAAGTCCTAGAATATTCAAGGTTAGCAGAGCTATATATAAAACCCTTAAAGTGTTTGTTTTACTAGGAGTTAGTAGAATTCCTAGGGTTTATCCTATTAGTTAATAGGATCTTAATAAATACGCGTAGAGTTAATATAATCTAAGATTAGAAGGAACCTATAAGCTTTAAGGATATATAGTTATTTCTTAGATTCTATAACTTTTACTAATAGTTTATCTATAGATACTCTAGGATTATAGCACCTTTATATGTGTTAATAAAAGGTAGTTAAAATAGCATCTAGACTAGGAAGTTTATATTTAGAGCAAAGGAATAGCTAGTGTTTAACTAGCTAAAAGATACCTTTTAGCAAGTGCCTCTCCTCTATTATTATAACCTAAGTTAACTAGTGCGCATTAAGACAAATACTTCTGTCTTTATAATAGTAGGAATCCTATCTTAATAGGATAATAAGGGCTGTTAGTATCTAGTAGCCTTTTAGTTAAGGAAGTTTACAGACGCTAAGCGTAATTATAGCATAGCTAATTAAGAGTTACTTGCTATAGTAGAGTTATTTAAGCACTAGCAATACTATATTAAAGGCATAGTAACTCTAGTAGAGGTCCTATTAGACTACTATAACTTATAGACCTTTATAAGGCAGCAAAAGCTAAATAGAAGGCAGGCTAGATAGTGTATATTCCTTTGCCCCTTTTACTTCGTAATTAGGCATAGACTAGGGAAAAGTAACCTAGCGGATACACTATTAAGGAGGTCTAATTACAAAGGCAAACCCCTAATAAATAGGGCACTTCTACTAGAACTTTAAAAGAAAATAGTAGCTACTAAAGAAGTAGTAAAAGAAGAGATACTAATATATTAAAGAAGACTAGGTATATTGCTAGTCTTAGATATAGAGAGGCTTAATAAGATATCTTTAGGGAAGGAAAATACCCTAGCCCTTATAGAGAAAGCTCTAGAGGCTAGAGTAGCCTAGTTAAGAGGCTAGATAGCTACTGTAAATCCGGTAAAAGATTAGCTAAATAAGGGTAATTTCTAGGAGAAGGTAGTGTGTGTCTAAGACATTAGCGTAGCATAAGAGATATAGGGGGCTATTACGTTACTAAATCCTTACTAATCTAAGGCAAATAAACTATTAGCGTAATTGCTATAGAAGGCGTAGGATTAAGACCTAGATTTACAGAGGTAAAATAGTAAGACTAATAACTCCCTAGCAAAAGGGAAGGGAAAGGCTAGTCTATAGTTACATAGCGCAAGGGGTCTCCTAATATACTAAGACTAGGTAGTTATTCCCTAGGAGCTTATCTTATAATAGAAGCTTCTATAGCTATACTATAATAATCCGCTAGTAGGTTACTTTAGGACTAAGCATACTCTTAAGCTATTAAAGCGTTACTTCTAGTGGCTAGCTATAAGTAAGTCTATTTTAGACTATATTATAAGCTATAGGGTTTGCTAATAGGTAGTGGCTAGACAGCATTGCCTATATAGAAACCTTAAATCGCTACTAATACTAAGGTAACCGTAGGCAGAGATCTTAATAGACTTTGTTATAGGGTTGCCTATTAGGCAAGCTAGCGAGCGAGAAACTAACGCAATCCTAGTAATTATAGACTAATTCACTAAGTACTCTGTCTTCTTACCTATAACTACTACTATTAATATAGCTAAATTAGCAGAGCTTTTCTATAGGGAGATTAAACTATAATTTAGGGCACTAGAGGGCATTATATCCAACAGGGGATTAGTCTTTACAAGCTAATTCTAGTTAGACTTATGTTACCTATTGTGCGTAAAGCAGAGGCTTTTTACAGCGTTTTACCCCTAAACTAATAGGCAAATAGAGAGGATAAACTAAGTGCTTAAGCATTACCTCTAATGCTTTATTATAAAGAACTAGCAAATATAGCTAAAGCTACTTCTAGTAGCCTAATTTACATGTAATAATACGGTTAATAGGACTATAGGTTACTCTCTAAACTACTCCCTTATAGGATATTTGCCTAAGTTTTACCTAGCTCTTAGGGATAAGATTAAGAAAGGGGAGGTGCTAGAAGCCTATGCGCGTGTTATAAAGTTATATAAAGTTAGGGAGTAATTAAAGAAAAACTAGGTAAAAGCCACTAAAACCTAGGCAAAGTACTATAATAAGCACTACTAGCTATTAACCTTAAAAAGAGGTAACTTTATAGTACTATTAGCAAAGAATATTAGACTTAAGGACGTAAAACAGAAGCTAATCCCTAGATTTATTAGACTATTTTAAGTACTTAATGCTATAGGAAAATAAGCGTACTAACTAGCATTACCTAAAAAATATAGTTAGCTACACAATATATTCTATATTAGTCTACTAAAGCTATAGAATTGCTATAAAGACACTAGGGATAAGGAAATGCTAATACTAGACCTTAAAGATAAAGAAGATAAGTATAAAGTAAAGGAAGTTAAGGACTATAGGAAGACCTATAAAGGCAACAAATACCTAGTAAAATAGAAGGGTTAGCTAAGCAAATATAACTAATAGGTCCTAGATAAAGATATAGAAGGCGCGTAACGCGTAATTTAGGCGTTTTACTAAAGTAAATCCTGTAAGAATAGCGAGATATAAGCGAGTTATAGGCAAAGAGATATAATATTCCTGCAAAAAAGGCCTAGCCTTACTAGCTACTATTACACTCTAAACTAAGAAACCTTAGACTACCTACTAAAAAATAAATAAAAACACGCCTAAAGAGTAGGAAGAGTTAAGGGAAACCCCTTTATTATAGCCCCTTTATATAAAAGAACCATATCTCTATAAAGAAGGTACTTGCCCTAGTCCTTATCCTTACTAATTAGCTCCTGCATCGCTTAGTAAAAGCAATGTTTTATAATACCCTAGGGCATAAAACCTAGGTTATAAGACCTTAAACGCAAAATTACCTTTACCTTCTAGGTATAGGAAAGTTTGTAATAGTTTAGCTATAAAAAGGTTAGCAAAAAGATAGTAAAAAGGATTAGAGTACTTACTACCCCTAGGATAGGAGCTAGAAACATAGTAATAGAAAGTTACTAGCAGGAAATAACGTACTAGTTATACGAAATTAACGCCTCCTACCCTAAGAAGTAAGCAAAAGACTAGTGTATAGGTAAGGAAGAGATAAACCTAATAGACCTTTATAGCCCTAGTAAGGCTAAACATAATATAGTGTGCTATATTAGCATAATTAAACCCTAGCATTAGGTTTAGATAAGCCCTAGTAAAACCAAAGCGAGTTACCTTAGAGAATATTTAGTCCTTAGGGTCTTCCTTATATAAGCCGCTAAGGGTAACTATAAGGGTTTGCGCCTAGTCTATTAAAGCTAGAAGATCTAAAAAGTTACCTTTTATAGTAGCTATAGCCTATACAGAGGCATTAGCAATAAGGGACTAAAAGACACAGGAATAGTGGTATACTTATAGTGTTATAAGTATTACCATGCTTATAACATTAAATATAGCGTTTTAAATGTTTTACTATTACAGTAGCAGCAGATAATTCCGTGGGGAATTAATAGTTAATCTAGGGTAATTTAGGCTTAGATAGCAGGCTCTTCTTAAAGTTAGTGTATCTAGTGTATAAATAGTGCATATAGGAGTATTCCTTTAAGGGAATATAGTCTAAATCTATAATAAAACTAAGGGGAGTAATAAGGGGAATGTAATAGTAACTTAAGATATTATAATAGTTTTAAAAAGTTAACTAAGGATATAGAGGTAAAAAGTATATAATATAATAGGGAGTTAAAGGTAAATTTGTACTTAAACGCTATTATTATTTATTATTATTTTAATACAGCAGCTAGTTAGCGAATAGCTATATAAAAGCTAGCGGAAGCTGTTTAGGAGCCTAGCTATAAGTAAGGGGATAATTATAAGGCCTTACTTATAACACAGGCGCACCACTAGCGCGCCCCGCGGACAGGCTATACCCTAGGGCTAGGTCCACGTGACACTAGCAAGCCGCTAGCTATAAGCTAGCGACTCGCACGCACAACACACTTAGACCTAGCAAGCTTTAGTCAATATACCAGAGCCCCTATACCTCTTGCCTAGCTATCATTGTTCTCACATTATTACTTACTTTTAATATAGTACCCCTAGCTAGTAAGTCCTTAGAAAATGTTATGGACTTGAGCTATAAGCTTAGGTTAAGTCTGGCTCCGGAAAGTACGCGGACTATATGCAGCTTAGGTTAAGTCTAGCTCTAGAAAGTATATAGACTATATATAGCTAGGTTAGGGCTATATATAAACTATATATAAGCTATATATAAGTTACTATAAATCTAGGCACTATATGATTACTAGTATAGTTTCTTTCTTCTTCTATAAAAATAATATTCTTACTTTAAATGCTTATAAGTAAAAGCTATAAGGCTAGTTCTTAATATATATTATTCTTTACTATAGAAATATATTAACTAGTAAATATACTATTACTATAGGATAGGATAAATACTAATAAGTTAGTAATATTATAATACTTACTTAAATAGTAAGTAAGGTAAATTAAGTACTTAACTAATAAGTATAATATAGCACCTATACTAATTTAGCCTAAGTAAAAACCCTTTCTTACTAGGCCCCCTTTTAATAATAATAGGGTTTTATTTATAGCTTAGAAAAGCCTAATAGCCTATAAGTTACTTATAGATAAGGATTTTATTAGTAATAAATAGGACTAGTAGTGTTTTATTTACTAGAACCTATCTCCTAAGGTATAGGTATAGGTTATACCCTTTTTTAAAAAGGGCTATTTACTTAACTATTACCTAGAGTAGCTTCTTAAATACCTTAGGGAGATATTTAATAACCCTTATTAATAGGAATTAGCTATTATAGAACTTAATTAGTTAATATAATAATAAAATAAGCAATTTAGTAACTTCTATATTTATTTTAAATAGAAATTAGCTCTAGCTAGGGGGCTTAATTAGTTAGACTTAGTAAAGTTATCTAAGCTATATATAGCGCTTAATAAATAAATAAGAGACTATAGTGTAAGTTAGGATATACCCTAGGCTAATTATATTTCTATAATAGCCTACTATTAAAGCATTACACTAGATATTAAGTCCTACTAATTAGAGAAAAGACACTAGATATAGAAATATAGTAATTAGGCGCCTAACCTAAATAAGACTAAGGTATATAATAAGGACACGCTAATAATAGATATTTAATCTATAGCTATAATAGGGACTTAATAAGGTTCTACAAAGTTAGTAAAACACTAAAGGTTAGGTAATAAAGGGGGTGGTAAATAGGCTAAATAGGTTACCTAAGATATACTTAATACGCGCTATAATAAGAGGAAATATATATAATATAACTTCTCTAAGCATTTTATTATAGTATACTCTTTATACCTTACTATTTAGCTATAGAAGAAGTCTTCTATTAATATTTATAATATAGAGGATATAACTTCTATAGACTTAGATATTAAGTCTATAGGATAGTTAGGAAAAGAGTAACCCTATTATTAAGTTATTTAATAGGGGATAGGGAAAGAAGGTATAAAAAGGCTTTATAGTATATAGTTATTACTAATAAGGACTATAAAGAGATCTAGAATAATATAGATTTATTCCCCTTTTTAGTTTTTACTTTAATTAATAAGACTACCTTTATAGATACTTAAGTTAATATAGGCTATAACTACTATGCTACTATAAGTAAATACTTAGTCTAAAAGCTTTAATTAAAATACCTCCCTTTTCTAACTAAGAGGTTAGTTTATATAGCTATTAGTGTAAAATAAGGGGGAAAAGAGAGCTATAAGAAATGATTATATATATTATATATTATTTGTTTTTAGTTAGATTTAAATAGATAGGAAACGCTAATTATAGCATATATAATCCTAGGAATAATAAGGTAACTTATCCTTAGTACATTATAGATAGAATAGAATAAAATTACCTTAGATATAACACACTAATAGGTGTGTGTGAAATTAGTAAATAGTTTATATATCTAGGCTATAGTTAATAGAAAGGTTAATTAACCTATAATATTTATCTTAGGTTTAACCTTTACTAGGATAGTATAGTAAGTAAAGAGATAGAAGGAATATATTTAGCTTTACACTATAAGCCTATAGGAAATTATATCTATTTTGTAAATTAATATAACCTTAAAGGCTATAAAGGAGGAGCTTCTTGCTTCCTTACTAGAGGCGCTTTAGGACTTTAAGGATTTATTTTAGGAAAGTAAGGTAAATATTTTACTACTACACTAAGGGAAGTTAAACTACTATATTTACCTTAGGCGTAACATAGATAGAAATAAACCTAACTTACTATAGGCACTATTATATAATATGCCCTAGGAGCATTTACTTAAGATTTAAAAGTAAGTAATAGACTTAATAAATAAGGGTTAAATCTAAGTAAGTTTATTATTAGTAGTAGCCCTAGTATTATTAGTAAAGAAACCTAGTAGTAATTAGAGGTTTTGTGTAAACTATTACGCCTTAAATAAGATTATAGAATAGGACTATTATCCCTTATTATTAGTAAAGAAAACACTATATTTATTATTAAAGGCAAGGTAGTTTATAAAGCTAGATATATAATTAGCATTTTACTATATATATATATTACTAAAGGCAAAGAACACTAGATAGCATTTTATATAAGGTTTAGTTTATTTAAGTAGTTAGTATGCCCCTTTAGGTTAGTAGGTATACCTATAATCTTTTAAAGGTATATTAATAGTGCTTTAAGCAGTATCCTTAGTAATTATATTACTATATATCTTAATAATATCTTAGTTTACTTAAGTAAATTATAAAAGGACTATATATAAAAGGTTTGTAGTATACTATCTAGACTATATATCTTAATAATATCTTAGTTTACTTAAGTAAATTATAAAAGGACTATATATAAAAGGTTTATAGTATACTATCTAGACTATAGTAGGCTAGTCTAAACCTAGATATTAAGAAATATATGTTTATAACTAAGGAGGTTAAATACCTTAGGTTTATTATCTAGGTAAGGAAGGCAATCTACCTAGATAAGGAGAAGATTATAGTAATTTAGGATTAGAAAGCGCTAATAAGGGTCTGCGGAGTCCGTGGGTTTCTTAGGTTTACTAACTTTTACTATAATTTTATACTAAAGTTCTTAGACTTAGCAAGCCCTTTAATTAACTTAATAAAGAAGGGAGCCTTATTTTACTAAATAAAGAAGTATAATAAGGCTTTTAAGGTATTAAAGGTAGCCTTTATATTATACCTAATTTTAACTTAATAGGATCCTAAGAAAGATATATTAGTAAAGGTAGATTGTTCTAGTATAGTATTAAGGGGTTATTTCTCTTAGTTTAGTAATAATAGTATCTTACACCTAGTGGCCTACTATTTAGCTTAATCAGAGCTTTACACTCGTGTAGTGTAGTTTTTTTTGTAGTTTTTTTATTTAATTTTATATCTAGCTAGTTATTAAAGGTACTATCCTAAAGATCACGTGATCTTATAAAGTAAAATTCTAAGAAAAATACTTTATATAAATGTGGGTCCGAAGTGGGTCACGGTCCCACAAATTAGAAATACTACATTTGTAGTGTTTTTTTAGTGCCAAAATGTAGTGAAATGTAGTTTTTCTAATTGACGGCTTAAGGACCCACTTTTAGACCCACTTTTGTATGTAACTACATTGTAGTTTTTAAGTTAGCTATCTAAAAACCTAAGTTTTATATTAATATATATTTTCTAAGATTAGATATGAATTATTTGTTAGAAAAAAAAAACTACAAGATGTAGTGTAGTGCAAAGCTCTGAGCTTAATTATAGGCTACTTAATGGAATTATACTATTTATAATAAGGAATTACTAATAATTATTTCCTACCTTAAGGTGTAATTGGCAGAGCTTTAGAGTGTAAGTAAACTATTTATAATATTAATAGACTATAAAAACCTTAAGTACTTTATAGCGCTAAGGGAGATATTAGAATAATAGGCATAATAGGCAAAGACTCTAGCACTCTTTAACTTCTACCTATAATATAGGCTAGGTATATAAGCGAAATAACTAGACACACTATTATAATATTATCTAGATAGGCTAGAAATAAATAGAGTAAAAACCTTAATTATTTAATCTATAATAAGCCCTACGAAATTTAGCTTTAAGAGGGGATAACTATATATATGCCTTAAGCCTATTATAGTAATAAAGGGGGTTATTATAAATACTAGTTTAGCCCTATTAAGGAGTCTTCTTACTAGTGAGTTATTATTTATAGATAAATACCTCTAATCCCTATAGGACTAGTCTATAACCTAGGATAAAGCTTATAAGTTATAGGTTAACATAGTGGTAATAGGGGCTAGGAAGTTTCTAGATACTACTAATATAAGAGAGTAAATTATAGACTATTAGATTAGCGTAAAAGGGACGCTTTAATTCTAAGGGTAAATATAGGTTTCTAAATAGGAACCACTAACTATAACACCAATATAATAGGTTTATAACTTACCTTTATTAGGTTACCTAGGGTAGAATATAACTTTTAAGGCGCTTTAAAGGGACTTCTATTAGGATAGTATGTTATAAGATATAGCTTATTTTATATAGAACTACTACTATTATAAAGGGAGGAAGAGCTAGTAATTATAATAAGGCTTATTAAAACTAATCCTACTACTAGATAGGTACTAGTTATAAATATTTATTAACTTTATAACTAACCTTCTAGCCTAGAGTTAGGAGTAGCTAAGGTTCTTAATAGTTATTATAGATTAGCTATCTAAGTATGTTTAGTTAGAGGTAATAATATTAATAGTAGCTAAGGTATATGCAAAATAATTTAAGTATTATTAGTAGCGCTTCTATAGGTTCCTTATATAGATTATTATAAACTATAGGTTAGATTAGCTTAGTAATTTCTAGACCAAACTCTATAAGGGAGTAAGTATATAATAATTACTTTCTATATTACACTACCTATAAATAAATAGTAGTATAGAGAGAGCTAACTAGGAGGTATAAATGATTTTACGTGTAATACTATCTTTCTCCTAGTTTAAATAGCTAGACTACTTACTAGCCTATTAACTAGTATTAAATAATAGGGACTTATTAGTAACTAGAGTAAGCGTAAACATAGCCTTATATAGGTTTGATATACCTATAATTTAGGAGTTATTTACTATAGGACTATTTATAATATTAGTAAAGGGAAGGGCTTAGGCCTTCTTATAGTACCTAAAGAATAGTATAGATTTAATATAGGCTATAATAGCTTTTATTTAGTAGTAGTAATAGGAGGAGATAAATAGTAGCTATAGGCTAGTAAAGTAGTTCTAAGTTAGGGACTATATATAGCTTAGTCTTTATAATATTAAAATAAACTAACCTTATAAGAAGTTAAACTAGGTTATAGCTAAATATAAGGTGCTTAAGGTTCCTATACCTTTAACTATTAAACTAAATATCCTAAGGGAACTATACCTTATCTTTTATATTAACCTAGTATAGTGTGTAGTAAGTAATCCTTTACTAAGTTAGAAACTAGCTAATAAATAACTACTACTAAACCTAGTTATAATAGATACTAATAATAATCTCTTAGAGTTTTAGGTAAAGGAAATTTTAGTAGCTAAGAATACGCTAGGTTAAGGTTTAAACTAGAATATCTTAGTTAAATAGAAAGGCTATATCTAGCTAATATAAAAACTATTAGAAGGCTTATAAGATATAAAGGCACTTAATTAATTTAAGTTATAATAGGGTAATATATAGATAAATAATAGCCCTAAAAGGGTGTAATTTAATTTAGCTATAGAAAATTAATATAACTAGTTTCCCTTTAGTATGCGCGTACTTTAGCACTAAGTTTTTACCTAAATAAAAATTAATTAGGAAAGGGGGGGGCTACTACTATTTCCTTTATAGTATTAGTGTTTCTCCTTTATAGTATAGGCTAATACTACTATATTTTTAGCTAGGATATAGGTATTAGCTAATATTTATTATACCTAGGCATTGCCCTGCTTCTATGCGAAGATTAACTAGGTTAAGTTATTATTTATAGTTATATACTATAAAAAAATTTAGTAGCTAGGTTATTATAGCCCTAGTAAGTAGGGATAAATAGTATTAGTAAGTATAAGTTACTATACCTTAGATACTCCCTAGGTATAGGTAGTACTTATAGGAGAGAAGGCTAGAGGTTAGGCCTTAGCTAGATTAATTTAAGCTATAGCTAATATACTATTAAATTACTTTTAGTAATAAATAAAGGTTTTTATTAGGATAGTATGTTATCCCTTAATAAATATAGTTTACTTTATAGCTAGGGTTTTAATAGCTTATCTAGTAGCTAAAAGGTTTTTAAGATACTTAAATATATAATAGAGTTTTAGGTTTGTACTATAAAGGTACATCTTCTAGATATATAAATAATAGGTAACTTAGTAAAGGGCGTAGGCCTAGTTTACACCTAGGGTATATATATATTTTCCTTTAGTATAAAGGTTATTTATATAAGGGCTATAGGGGAACTTATACTCTTTACTATTAAAGAGAGCCTTATTATTTAAGTTACCTTCTAAGATATACTTACTAAGGTAAGTGCCCTTACCTAGGCTAGGAGAAAGAGAAGAAAGTAAGGGAGGTAAGGTAATACTAGTAAGGACTAGGATAATAATAAGATTAGATATAGTAAAGGTAAAAAGGGAATAAAAAGGGGGATAAATAATTATTTAGGCTTAAGGAGAGAGAATAAGAAAGATATATAAGGAGATATTATAATAATAATAGGTTATAAGAGTTTAGAATTATAAGGGGGGGATAGGAATATTTATATTTCTAAGGGTATAAGGTCTAGCTTTAGCTAGAGTATATATTATTTACTTTTAAAAGGTAAGCTAGGGATAGATTAGGGTAATATATTATATAATTATCTAATAGCTAGTTAGTAATAAAGGTATTACTTAAGGTAAAGTTAGGATTTTATAGGTAAAGGTAGGATTATAAAATAGCTATAAAGGTAAGGGAGTAAGTAAGGTATAAAGATAGCTAGTAGTAAGTATAAAAATAAGGTAAGCTAGTGTTTTTAGAGGTAAGGTTAGAGTAAAGTAAATTTACTTATATAATAGAGAAGGTTAAAGTAAGGTAAACCTATACTAAAAAAAATTATAGCCTATATAGAAAACCTATAGCCCTATAGTGCACGCTACTTAAGGGGGTATAGTCTTTACCTACACTAAAGGGTACCTTACTTAATAGGATATAGTCTTTACTTACACTAAAGTTAGTTCTTATATATAGGGGGACTATAATCTTATTACTTACTTATTTTTAACTAAAAGGGAGAAGGGAGAGGTAAGTAAGGGGGTATATTATAGACTTAAGCTATAAGCTTAGGTTAAGTCTAGCTCTAGAAAGTATATAGACTATATATAGCTTAGGTTAAGTCTAGCTCTAGAAAGTACGTGGACTATATATAGCTAGGTTAAGGCTACATATAGACTACATATAGGCTATGTATAAGTTACTATAAATCCAAGCGCTATGTAACTACTAGTGTAGTTTCTTTCTTCTTCTCTAAGAATAATATTCTTACTTTAAACGCTTATAAGCAGAAGCTATAAGGCTAGTTCTTAACAGAAAATACCTTATACTAAGTCTTATAGGTAATACTATTAGTAACTAAAAGTAGCTAAGTTATAATCTTTTTTCTAATTATACTAAACTTCTTTTTAAGTAACTTAGTATTTATATTACTTATTTTAAGTATATACTTTACCTTATTATATTAAATACTTAAATAGCTTTTAGCCTATAAAAATACTTACTAATAGTCCTATAAGCTATAATACTTTTATTCTATTAACTTTATAATCTATTTATACTAAGGATAATAATCTTATATTATAGGGATAATCTCTTTTAAAGTTACTTAAGTTATACTATACTTTATACTATTTAATTTACTATTAATCTAGGCTTTATAAAGCTTCTTTAGTAAGTATATTATTTACTTATTTATTTACCTTATAGTAATATTATACTAAGAAGTAGTAAATTAACTAAGCTATAAAGCACTTTAAGCCTAAGATAAGGGTATTTTAAAAAGAAAAGTATAAAAATATAAGGAATTCTCTAATAATAATTAACTTCTTTATAAGAAAAAGCCTTTATTAATAAATAAAAGAGGCTAAAGTAATGTAAAATCTCTTTACCCCCTTATATATTAATAAGGAAAGGTACTATAAATAGTATAAAGTAAGCTCTCTACCTATATCTATAGCTAATTTATACCTACAGGGGTCTTAAGTGCACTAGCTTTTAAACAACTGCGCCAACTTGGATCACACCCTTAGCCAGCGACTCGCACGCGCAACACACCCGAACCTTGAAAGCTTTACGTAGTTAACAGACCAGTGCCCCATCATACGTTCTTGCTGTATGTAATATGCAGTGCAGAGGGAGGGAAAGTAATAGATGGCAGTCAGCCCCACTGGCTTGGAGCAAAAGAAACCCTCTTCCTCACGCCATCCATCATTCCTTGACTTGTCCTCGCCTTCCGGCCGAAATATACGACTCGTTGGAACCGCGCCGGCCCTTGCTGAAGACATGGCCATGGCTGCAGGTGTGCACATTAAAATTGAGACATGGCGCCATCTGGCTCATTGAGAGATGTGAGAATGGAGACTGTGAGAGTCGTCAGCAGAAAAAAAGATGAGTTTTCAAGCCGGGGAAAAAAAAAAAAGATCCTCCACCACTCCCCCCATTTGGACTTGGGAATGAATGCTTTTGACCGGGAAGGGCACTCTCTCCTCCGTGTAAGATTATGTTTTTAACCACCGGCAAAATTTCTAATTGGTCCGAGTGCGCATGCAAGGGCAATATTATCACAGCACATTTGTCATTCGCACCATGCCCTCCCTCGACTTGGCAAATCTGACGTTGGGATCTGCCCAAAAAAAAAAAAGTGACGAATCAATACTCCGTATTGGCATCTGATCTGCCAATATCGGGTCCTAGCCGTAGTGGAAATCGACGTTGCATCCGGCAATGCACCCGGCAAAGCAGGCAGCGGCATTACGCAGCAAGAGCCCTTCCCTTCCCTTCGCCAGCAAAGCCCAAAGAAGGAGATGATATCACAAACGCCGTTCCTGCCGAGGCTGGACGGGGCCCCCGGTGGGCGCGCAATGCATGATGAGATGATATGGACGCAGGATGCAAATCAGCCTCAGCCGTACATTCCCGCCTGCTGCTGCCTTCCCAATTAGCGAGAGACGCCTCTCTTAAATGCAGGCCACTGGGCGATATTGGACAGGCAATACAGATTACGGATTACTACTGTAATAATCATTGGACCGGAAATCACGGAGCACGGAAGTCTTGAAAGCCAAAAATTGGAAAGGGCAAAAAAAAAAAAAAAAAAACCCGACTTCCTGTCTCCTCCGGATAAAGTTGAAAATTGGCCGGCCGCAAGGGGGGCTCAGAGCTTTCTCGGACTCGGCAGAGCTGCAATCACACCGAGTCATCACAATACATGAACGAGCTGACACTGACACTGACACTGACACACACACACACACACACACACACACACACACACACACACACACACACACACACAAGGACGCGATTACTGGAAATTCCATCATGTAACAAGCTTACATTGCATGCAAGATATAGGCCAACGTAGGCACGGGTTGGGGGCGGATATCCACCGCGCCAAAATCCAGCCGAAGCGGTTGAGGCGTCGAGGCCCCTCTCCGGAGGCTGCCACGCCCACAACCCCCCCCGTGTCCACTTCTTCCCTCCCGATTCAGCTCCGTGGCTCTTTGAAATGGGACTAGACAATACTTTTCCCTTCGACTCACGGTGGGATGGGTCATGATGGTGTAATCATGGTGTAATTCGCCGTGCATGATCCTCTTTCCGTAATACAACTTGTTCAAGTCTCTGTGCCTGACGCCTGACTAGTGAGCCAACACCCGGCACTAGGTCACGGCGCTAAACGCCATCAGATGAGTCGCGGGTGGCTTGTCATGGTTTCCTTTTTAAAACCATGGCATGACGGCTGACTCTGCTTAGTGCACTATTTCTGTAACGGGCAGTGGCGTCGACAGAGCCTCGGGCGGAGTAGCCGAAAAGCTTGGTATTGAATGTTGCGATTCAAGGGACCTCAAGGGACCAGCCGGCGACAACATGCATAAATACGCCTTGGATGGGAACCTCTGTTGTTCCTTGGGGGTTTCTTCAAGCTCTATTAATTCTATTTCTTCTTCTTCTTTTGTCCATTCAACATTGAATCATCACTCTGCTTTGTATAGGACAAGTGGTGCGACGACCGTACCGCGAGCCTTTCCTTTCCATGGATAATACCTGCGGTGACTCGGAGCGCAAGAAGCGTACCCGACCAACGAAATACCCTCGGATCTCCAAGCCCCTCCACCTTGCTCAAGCCTCTTATGACTGTGTGGTCATCGGTTCGGGATATGGCGGAGGTATTGCCGCGTCGCGGATGGCTCGAGCTGGCCAGTCCGTGTGTCTCCTGGAAAGAGGCAAGGAGAGATGGCCCGGAGAATATCCCGAGACACTGACGCAGGCTGCCATGGATTTGAACATCTCGGGGAACCGCAGCAGGGCATTTCATAAAGACAAGCAAATCCAATTCGGTAACACGTCGGGGATGTATCATCTCATCGTGGGGGATGGCCAAAGTGCTGTTGTTGGCAATGGTAAGCTAAATCTCTCCCACTTGTGGCATGGTGTAGATGGATGCCTTGTTTTTTTTTTTCCACCAGTTTGACCATCAGTTCCAGGTCTCGGGGGAACGAGCCTCATCAACGCCAACGTGTTTCTTGAGGCAGATGCCGGCACATTGTCTTTGGACGTCTGGCCACCTGAGATTCGAGACAACCCAGAAGCCCTGACTGAATGTAAGTTTGTTTCAGAGTATTCAAGTAATTATCAACATCTGATGATGGAAATGATCCCCGCGCCTTCCAGTAGCTGACTTCATTTACTCACATTCTTTGACAGACTATCAAAAGGCCAGAGATGTGTTTGAGCCTCAGTCGTACCCCGAAAGTTGGCCCAAGTTGAAGAAGGTGGACCTCTTGAAGCGCCAAGCCAAGAATCTCGGTCTGGAACAGCGCTACTACAATTGTCCTCAGACTACTCGCTTCCGCGAAGGTCCAAACAGTTGCGGCGTCGGAATGTCACCCTCCACACTTTCCGGACAAGATTCAACAGGCCTCAATGATGGGTCCAAGACGACAACGCTCGTCACGTACGTGGCTGATGCTTGGAACTGGGGAGCAGACATATTCTGTCAGTGCGAGGTGCGATACATCGAGGAAGCAACCGACGGACGTGGCGGCTACAACATCTACTTCATTTGGCATGAACCCGGTCGCGACAAGTTCCAGAATGGGAAGCGTAACGATTTACTTCATGTCCACGCTAAAAATGCCGTTTTCCTCGGAGCGGGGTCCCTTGGCACAACTGAGATTCTCCTTCGAAGCAAATCTATGGGGCTTGACATCAGTGACGACGTAGGTCGCGGCATGAGTGGGAATGGCGACATGTTGGCTTTTGGGTAATTGTTGAAAAGTCCACATTCTCGAAATTGAATCGCGCAGCTGACAAGTCATCACAGTTACAATTGTAACGAGGAAGTCAATGCAATCGGTAGCGCGGTGCAGAGGGCTTGCAACCCAGTTGGTCCAACAATCAACGGCATCATAGACATGCGAGAGGCGACTGACCATCCTCTCCACGGCTTTGTGATACAAGATGGAGCAGTACCACATGCCTTGTCCAGAATACTGCAAACCATCATTGATCTCCAGCCTCGTGCTCGTGGCGCCAAGTCAAGTCTTATACGTCGCTTGAAGAAGAAGGGTGCGGCATGGAAGAGTCGATTATTAGGCCCGTATACGAAATGTGGCTCCATTCAAAAGACGCAGGTCTTCCTCATCATGTCTCATGACAGTAAGCATACATCAACCCTTGGGTCGCCTTCTCAAACTGTCAACAAGATTCTAACAAGCCCTCAAGGTGGTCAGGGAACAATGTGGCTGGAGAATGACATCCCACAGCTGCAATTCCGAGCTGGGGGCGGTGCCGCTCGTGAGGAGGCTGTGCACTCTTTGCTCCGCGAGGCGATTCACGGAGTCGGTGGAACGCTCATCAGTAACCCGGGCCTCGCGATGACGGGCAACCACGAAACAACTGTTCATCCCCTTGGGTAAGTCTCAAAACAAGAGAATCAGAAACTAGCAGTCAGCTAATTCCTGTACTTAGCGGAGCGCGGATGTCACGAGACAACACTGCTCTCAATGGCGTCACAAATCATCTGGGGCAGGTCTTCACAGGAAGAACAGCTTCAGAAACCCATTCCGGCCTTATTGTCGTTGACGGCGCCGTCGTGCCTGCTGCCTTGGGTGTCAACCCGATGGCGACGATATCTGCGTTGGCAGAAAGAGCAGTCGACGAATATGCAAAATCACAAGGTCTCACCATCTCTCAAGACAGCAATGGGACTCTGGACCTGTTCGGCTTACCAACACATGCGAGAAACGTTGCTTCAGGAGAGCCAGTTGCTTCGGGAGAGCCAGTTGCTTCGGAAGAGCCAGTTGCTTCGGGAGAGCCAGACGAAACATTGAGCTCTCGCAGAGAAACAGCCAATTCGATCGATAGGAGACCCAACAAGGCGGCGGGTGGTACAGATGTCGCCGCTGGGCATTCGCTGGTATCCTTCACTGAGTGCATGGCTGGCTTCGTAGACGATTTTGCGGAGACGGCCAGTGAACGAGAAGCCAGCTTTGATATAGCTTACGGAGCTGGACGGGACAAGAGCCAGGTCGCCCAGTTTCTTCTCAACGCCGTTGTTCATGGAGAATCTCGCGATGGTGGCGAGGGAAGGCAAGAAACCCAGGTCGAAGGTTCCTTGACAGGTACCTTTGTGTGCCCAGCAATCACGGGATCACCTTTCACGGTTCAGAGAGGCCGCCTGGCCATTTTCCAGCAGGACGTCTCGGTGAGCGGTACGAGCAAGTTGGTGTACAACTTCGATATGACCGGCATCAACGGTCGCGTTCTTCACTTCCACGGCTACAAATCGGTGAACTCGTCAGTATCAGGTAACCCGAAGAAGTTGTGGCGCGCGTTGACTACACTGTACATTACCTTGACCGATCCCAACAGCCCTAGCCGGCCGGTTGTCGCGAAGGGGGTCCTCCGCATGAAGCTCAAAGATTTCGGCAGAGAGCTACGCAGTCTGAAAGCCAGCGGGGGGAGCTTTCTTGAGAAGAAGGCCAATCTTGGCAGGTTCTTCCTTTATTTCATGCGCAACTCTTCTTCGTACTTGTTCTTGCCTCTCCTGCGTCTGCAATACCCGAGGCCGTCGAAACCAAATGAATTCATAAATCCAACGTTGCCGTCGAGGACCATTGAGATTGTTGCAAGCGATGGGGTGAAAACTATACTGCATGTTTGGGAGCCACAAGCCCCGGATGCCGGCAGCGGCAGTGCCTCGGCGCGAATCGAGAATCTATTCATGATCCCCGGTGCAGGAGTTGATCATCAAATTTACGCCCTGCCAACGGTGCCCGTCAACGCGGTGAACTACTTTACCAGGGCAGGGTACCGCGTATTCGTCTCAGTCCATCGCATCGGTATGGTGGAAGCGAGTCAGACGGGCAAGTGGACGACTTACGACGCACGACTCGATATTAAGGCTTGTATCGAACACATAAGAAAGAACTGGTCCACCAAGAAGCTCTACACTATCGCGCATTGCATGGGATCTGTTGCTTTCGCCAGTGGTCTTCTAGACGGGACCATCCCCTCGGAATGGATCCTCGGTATCACATGCAGCCAAGTGTTTATGAATCCAGTATGGAGCAGGAGTAACTCCATCAAGAAATCGTCGCCGATACCACTGGATAAGGTGTACAGAGGCGTGGCAGGAGAGTGGTTCGACTGCAGGCCATCCCCAACTGGTAGCTATGTTCAACGTCTCATCGACGAAATACTGCGAATATATCCCGAGCGAGAGGGGGAGAGGTGCAGAAGCGCTTCTTGTCATCGTACGACATTCCTCTTTGGTCGTTGCTGGAGCCACGACAACCTCAACGAGCCGACGCACCGTCACATTGACAAGTTTTTCAACGGGGCCGGCATGACCCTTATGCATCTACTCATGAACATGGACGGGGCTGTCACGAACAATGCGCCCGGCTGTGAGGACCTGACCACACCCAGCAACATTAGTCGTTTACGGGGAATCCCTTTCTTCTTCTTTTCGGGTGCCGAAAGCAGCGTCCTTTCAGCGGCTTCAACGGAGAAGACGTACGATATCTTGACCCGCACATTTGGACTTTCCGCCGGAAAGCCGGGCGGAGGTCTGCAATATCGTAGACAGGTGTTTCGAGGGTATGGACATCTGGATTGCTGGATGGGTCGCAACGCCTGCGATGACATATACCCAGCGGTATGCGAGGAAGTGAACCGGGTCATTGCTGGGGCAGAGTAACATCCTCTCTCATTATTTGGTAATCTGGGGCGCGTGGGGTGTTCTGTCGTACAATTTCGTACTTGGTTTTTGCTCGAGTACACGCGGCGAGAACATGGCGCCGGAAGGAGAGATTGTAGGATAGAAGTGTTTGAGTCGTCGTATTGAGCTACTCCCTAGATGTATTTATGTTCCATAGCGCTGCATAGCCATTAGATCGGAGTCTTTGATCCTTTTCATTTTCCGGAATCGGGACTTCTTTTCGATGGGTAATCAACGTGAGATAAGAGCACGAAAGGCTCAATAGCCGGATTGACGTGAGTCTTTGTGTGGGTAAGGGTAGGGTAGGTTCTCTTATTGTCTCCCAGCCGGTTTCCTTTTCCATGCATCAAGGACTTTGACTGTGACCCAGGCGATAGCGACGACTGTTACAGCGAGACGTACTTCCCGGGCCAACTGTACCGCATTCGCTGGGAACAAGAAACTGTGGGCATGGCTGATTGTTCCCGAATGTTGTGCTTGGACTAGAAACTGCTCCATTTTCGAACAGAGGCGATGATGTGGCAGGTTTGGGTCTTGTGAGGGCAGTGCCTGCGGCGTTGCGTTCAACTGGTTGTTGATGAGGGATGCTGCGAGGAAAACATCCAATCTGGAAGCGCAAGAAGCATTTTATTAATAATGGGTGGAACGACGACAACGCGGCCAGCAGACAGACCCAGCCAATGAGTGTGGGTGGGTGGGGCTGACGGTGAGGAGCCCCAGTTCCATCGCAAGAGCAGGCCTGGCGACTCTTCCTACTCCGTGCTACGTTCCGTTCTGTTTATAATAATATGTATGCCCAGTTCATCCGTTCCCAACGTGAACCGATCGTTTTCAACGGGCCACTTCACTTTGGCTCACTTTGCCGTCAAAGGCTCTGGTGGCTTGTCCGACCATCCTCGAGGCCGCACCACCGCCAGCCATCCGTCAAGTACCTCGCTGTTCCTGCTCATGCCTCTCAAAATGGATTCAATTGCTGGCTGGCACAGGATTACTCCCATTTATGTCTCTCGACGTGCGACGCAATACAGACCCTTGCCAGACGGTTGACCAATCAAGGCGCTCCGGATGTCATGATCAATTCGCGACATTACCTTGATGTCCTTTCGTTCCAACCTTGATGACCCTATCCGGGGAAGTATCTCGATGTATCGAAGAGGTCATGGAGGTATGACACCGACGCTCGCATAGGTTTGAGCCCTACTACGGTCGTGGGAGGGGGCAAGAAAACATGCACTATTTAAAAGTGTTTCTCAACTTGTCAACACGGTTACCCAAAAACTCAAAAGTAAATCTCTCCCGTCATTGCCAAAATCAGGTTCCAGACATTCAACATGGGCTCCTCGGCAAACAAGAAGTCCAAGAAATCTGTCAAGCTTAGCGTTCCTAAAAGATCACTTCCGGTGACTCTCTTGTCTGGATTCCTAGTAAGCAATGCTTACTTGACGCGGTTTCAAAGACGGGAGATCATCTTTCTGACCAAGAAACATTAGGGGGCAGGCAAAACGACTCTCTTGCAGCACATTCTTCGCTCTGATCACGGATTGAAAATAGCCATCGTTGTTAACGATATTGGAGCGTGGGTCTTTTGCACTCGCATACACACCATGAGAGCTTCTGCTTACAAGATGTTTGCAGCATCAATGTTGACGCCGCCCTGATCAAGAAAACTCATAGCTTGACCAAGACAAAGGAGAAGGTCATTGCCTTGCAGAATGGCTGCATCTGCTGCACGCTGCGGGGTGACCTCTTGGAGGAGCTCGTGCGCATTTCTCAACTAGAGGAGTTTGACTACATCATCATTGAGAGCAGCGGTATCAGCGAACCTGAGCAGGTCGCCGAAACATTTGACGCTCGTCTGGCAGAGCAGATGGGCGAGCTGGCAGACATTGAAACGGCAATGTCATTGGACGAGACCACTGTCAAGATTCTCAAACAGCTGTTCGTATCCTCTGTATCGGAATGGCAAATATGCTAGCCGGGAACTGACCATCATCTCAGAAAAGCAGCGGGGGGACTTGGGAAGTTTGCGCGTCTCGACACCACCGTTACTGTCATTGACTCTTTCACAATGCTGAATGACTTTGACACGGCCGATCTTCTGTCGTCTCGTCGGGATGACGTCACCCCAGAAGATGAACGAACGGTGTCAGACTTGATGGTTGATCAAACTGAATTCGCTGATGTGATTATCCTCAATAAACTCGACATGGTGAGCATCCAATTCATTTTTCGCATGGTTCCAGGTCTGACTAGTTGCACAGACAAGTGAAGAGACGAGAGAGGAGGCCAAGAGTTTGGTCAAGAAACTCAACCACCGCGCCAGAATCATTGAATGCTGTCGTGGTAAGATCGACGTTGCCGAAATTGTCAATACTGGGCTTTTCAAACTGGACGTTGCGCAGTCCGGGTATGGATGGTTGCAGGACCTACATGCCATGACTGTCCGAGAGGTGGGTTGGGTTATCGAACACGATTCATGTGCATGCATGCATGGTTGATTGTTTGTTTTCTGACAGCCATGAGTGAATAGGTCAATGGCCGCAACGTGCTCTCGCCAAAACCCGAGACTGAGGAGTACAATGTGCAAAGCTTCATCTATACCAGATACAGACCATTCGATCCTCGGAGATTGTTTGCCTTGCTTCATGACAAGTTCATCCTTCAACTGGAGCATTCAGATGATGATGAAGAGGATGATGAGAACGAGATGGATCAAGACACACACGACAGAGCCGAATCGCATGCAGACACGGATGTCGACATGGATGGTTCAGAGGGCCCCCCAAGCACAGGATCCGCTTCAGGATCTGATGGACGTGACAGTTCTTCGGAGCACTCGGATAAGACTTGGGCATCAACCGAACGGAGCGGTGCGCCATCTCTATACGGGGAGCCACTGAAACAAACGGGTGGAGACGAAAACATGGACGCCGACGATGACATGGTCATGCCCTCCAACGACGTCATCCTCGCCAACAAGCGTGTTCATCCCACCTTCAGGCGTCTCTTCCGATCCAAGGGTGAGTACTTCCTGGCCACTCGACCTCACAGAGCAGGAGACTGGTCACAGGCGGGAGCCATGCTCACAATGACGGGGGGCGCCCCTGGTTCTGCACCCTGCCGCCAGAAGAATACATGACAGGCGACGACGAGGTTGATTCGCTCGTGCAGCATGACATGAAGAAAGGCGGCGAGTGGGGCGATCGTCGACAAGAACTCGTCTTCATCGGCGAGAAGCTAGACCATGCGAACCTGGAGAGGTTATTGGACGAGTGTCTGCTGACGGATGAGGAGATGGAGGCGTGGACAACGGTGATGCGAGACGAGAGTCTCGATGATTCGGGCCGAGTCGATGCCCTGCAGGATGTTTTTGATGATGGGTTTCCAGATTGGACGGAGGATGGTGATGAAGAGGATGAAGGAGATATGGGACATGAGCATTCACATGGAAGCGGCCCAACTTGCTATGTAGGGGGAAGGGGGAAGGATGCCGCATGATGGAAGAGACAGATAGCTGCCTCATCGCGTATCGACCAAGGATTCTCCAAATGCAAGCCTAAACTAATCCTTGAAGCTCGACGTCCCCTGCAGCACTTGCTGATCTGACCGCTGTCGTGTGTTGAACCGGGGCATCGCCTGTCTTCAAGCCTGTGCAACAAACACCCTGATGCCCGGTTCGGATCCTGCGGGCCTACATTGCACATGAAGACGTAGTACGTAGCACATGCTCCGCACGGGGTAATACTCATGGCGTTAACTCACGGAGTCTCGGGGGAAAAGAAGGATGAATCCTCGTGAGAAGCGAGGGGGGGAAAAGCCCTTGTCCCAGCCAGGCCTTCACTCACACATCCTTTTGCTTCTTTTGCAGGCCCCCCCCCCCTTTCGCCCGTGACACGGCTTCGGTCGTGCCCAAGCCTCCGGCCATTGCCATGATTGGCCAGGAGGGAGGGTGATGTTGTGCGGGAAAACATCTAATCTCGGTCTTGGCGCAGGCGCCGCGGGGGCTCAGTCGCGAAACAATGTCTCAGAAGTCAGAAACGTGAGGCATGGTTGCTGCCAGCTGCTACGGAGCACGCACATGTACATACAGTATGTACAACAGCGGACGGAGACGGAGACGGAGCGTGTTTGCGTCGCATCCATGCGACCACCAGCCCCATGTCTCGCCCACGAGGGTTTCTTGTTCTTGGAAAAGGCGGGAAGAGATCAACCACGGCGGTGGTTTGTTTCAGCAGAGGTGCACACTAAAAATTAAGCATAATGGGCATAATGGCGGCGGAGGGGTCGCACAGCAAAAAGGCCCATCGGAGATGTTCAATCATTGCTTCGCGCTGCGCTGCCGCCCCCCCCCTCCCCTTCCTTTCCACGTCAATGACGGCCAAAGGGGTCATGGCCAAGACGGTGCTGATTGCTTGTCGCTGTTCCGACTGGATCGTTGCCGATCGCTCCCCCCCGCTACTCCGTAGATGGGAACATGTAGATTAAAGTGAGATAAAAAAAGTCTTGGGTGGCTGAGTGGCTGAGCCGCATCTCGTTGTTTCCTTGTGGATGCTAGGCAGGCATCACGGATCCGGCAAGTGCGAGATCCGCCGGCACTTAATCATCCCTGCTTGGCTTGGGCAAACAAACGCCCAGCAGAAAGAAGCAAGAACAGACGGCTCGGCTTGACCGCCCATCTACATATGTACAACAAGTGCACGGATTACGGATGACAACCAAGCATGCACGATGCGGCTCAAGGGTTGCGCAACATTTGCTGGGGACGCCGAAAGCATCCGGGGAGCCGCTGGCACTAGAAAACTAGAAACCACCGTCCTCCGTCGTCCTCCACACTCGTCCACCCCTCGTTCATGTCCCACTGTCGGGCTCAAGATTCGAGACAAGGCCAGGCCAGCAGCCTTGGCAATCTGCTGTGCCCGACTGCATGTACATGTAGTAGCAAGATTGCGCGTCACCACCTCTGGAAACGTATAACAACCTGCGAGACCCTCTAGCTTCTTCCGTGTCCATGGCTGTCCCGTTTCTTCCGTCTCGATAACCGTTGAAGAAACTGCCTCTCCTTTGACAAAAAAGTCTGCGGAGTCTCGGTGGTTCATGCCCAGCGTTCAGATAAAGCTTCAAGATTCACGCTGACGGTTTCCCCGAGGCGTACTCTGCCAACTCGGACAGCTTGTTCATGTCCAACGCACATAAAAATCCACTACCATGGCGAGCCGCCCGATCGATCCGCAATTGTGCCAAAAGTACGCCCAGTTCGCATCTCATTTGGACAGATGGCACTTCAAGATCCTGTATTGGACCTTGTTCATCACAAACCTCCTCGTCTTGTTCTTCGGGTCGTGGCTTTACACAAAGTATGTCCTCCGCAAATTGCTCCAGTCCCGGTCCCTCTCTCGTTTTTCTGCCTACCCGCCCGGTTTGGACGTTGGAAAAGCTAACCGCGTCGTGACATGACAGGG
Source organism: Epichloe sp. AL9924 (assembly GCA_000729825.1). Taxonomy (NCBI): domain Eukaryota; kingdom Fungi; phylum Ascomycota; class Sordariomycetes; order Hypocreales; family Clavicipitaceae; genus Epichloe; species Epichloe sp. AL9924. Next base: position 37,928 of record JFGW01000100.1, read on the forward strand.
GGCAAGACGCGATAGAAAGGCTTGGTAACAACACTCACAAAAGAGCAAAGGTGCTGAGAACCTACATCCTGCTGTGCCTGGGGTGCGTCGCCGTGTCGACAGCCGTGGTCATCATGGAGGCATACGCGCTGCTGGCTCTGCAGTTCTGCGACGGCGAGGATCTAATGTCCCTGTACTGGTCGACCTGGACCATGATCCAGGTCGGATCCTTGATTGCCATGATGGGCATCATCTTGGCTCTGGGGCATACCCTCCGCAACCGCAAGCACCCGTGCGTACAGCTTCTCCCCATCCCCATCCCCCCCAGAACAGAACAGAAGAACAGAACAGGACAGGACAGAACAGAACACGGCCCGGCCTAACGTATTACTTGCAGACCCTGGGCGCTTGCTCTAGGCACTCCCGTTCTTGTCATCGCAGGCCTCTTGCACTTGATCCACGATTGCTCGCGAAAACGGGTAAGAAACCTGAGGCGGTCGTCTGGCTCCGGCCCAGAGGACGGGCAAGGACCACCAATAAGCCAAGCGTAAGTACATACATACTGCTCCCGCTCATTCTAGAAAACGGATCGAGTTTGTCTAACACGCCCCATCTCAGAAACACTATTCAGAACTCGGGAGACGACGACAAGTGCAGTGAAATCCAGGCCGACTTCATCGGCTTCACGTTGGAAGGCGGCCCGATCGTAAAGTTCACGCAGCCCGTCCCTCCCATGCCACGGGGGGAACTGCTCGGCTACGACGGAAGAGGCCGTTCGACGTTTGCCTTTCCTCGAGGTGTCGTTCGCTTCGATGCGGAGCAGAACGGCTCACGATGACGATGTCGTTATGAGAGGATTTTCATTTTTTTTTATTGTAAATGATTACGAAGCAAGCGAGATTGATATTGGGTTACACGGGGTTTGGGTAGATCGAGTGGCTGTTGCGTTGGTCATTTCATCTTTTCTGGGGGGGGGGGGGCTTTTTCATGAGACGGAACGCAGTGATGTCGTCAGGTCTCGGTCGCGTGCGTTGGGAATGAAGATGAAGACGCAGTCGTAGTTTTCTAGCAATGAATGTGCTTGAGAATGAAGATGAAGAGGCACTCGTAGTTTTTTAGCAATGAATGTGCTTGACGAATTGGAAGTTGAAAAAGTTCGTTCGTGGCGTGCATGCTTGGTGTGGATTCAGCCATCGGCCCCACCTCCCACAGGTCCCGCCGCAACTTGCTTCCTAATCAACAAAAGCATCCAACAAATATTCATTCCCTGCGCAAGTTCGACCATTTGCATCTTCTCAACTAGGTACCTAGGTACTTGGCGTTTGTCGATACAAACATGGGTCTGGACAAGGTCAAGCACATCATATTGGTACGTTCTAGGAAACACAACCCCCAGCTTGTTGAAAAGGAGCGCCGCTAATGTGAGTGAGTGCATCGACAGGTGCTGTCTGGCAAAGGCGGAGTCGGCAAGTCATCGGTGACGACACAACTAGCACTGTCTCTATCACAGGCCGGGCATTCGGTAGGCATCCTCGACGTCGATCTGACCGGGCCATCTATGCCGCGAATGCTCTCCATGGAGAAAGCAAAGGTCACGCAAGTCCCTGGCGGCTGGGCCCCCGTGCCTGTTCACGAAAAGGATGCCGGTAGCGGAGTGGGGAGCCTGCATGCCATGAGCCTGGGTTTTCTGCTGCCCAGCCGAGGTGACGCGGTGGTCTGGAGAGGTCCCAAAAAGACGGCCATGATCCGACAGTTCATCCGCGACGTGCTCTGGGACGACACCGATTTCCTCCTCATCGATACACCGCCGGGAACGAGCGACGAACACATCTCCCTGGCCGAGGCGCTGCAGAGCGAGGCTCTGCCTAGCCAGGTCGCCGGGGCTGTTGTCGTCACAACTCCTCAGGCCGTCGCCACAGCCGACGTGCGCAAAGAGCTCAACTTCTGCTTCAAAACAGGGATCCGGGTGCTCGGTGTCGTGGAGAACATGTGCGGCTACGTGTGCCCACATTGTTCCGAGTGCACCGACATATTCGGCTCCGGGGGCGGGCGAAGCATGGCAGAAGAGTTCGGGGTGCCGTTTCTGGCATCTGTGCCGATGGATGAACAGTTCATTCGGTTGATGGAAGAAGGCAGACGACCTCGGTACCCGGCAGGAACACAGATCGACGGGCACGATGTATCGTCGACGGGCCTCGAGAATGACCAAAGCAGCGCCTTGCCCAACAGCGCAGGCAGTCTGGTGGAAAAATATCGGCACTGCCTACTGTCGCACATTTTCAAGAGCATGACGATCGAACTTTCAACAGCCATATCCGGCCAAAGCTGAAGCAGCAGAAGCTCGTGATAACTTTCATTCCACTAGCACTTGGGTTCGTGCGCGCTCCATAATGTGGCTTGGGATGCACCACCGCTAGATGAGGTCACATAAAGACGGAATCTGCCATCTCCTGTGCCACAATGATTCTCCATTTGCGCATTCGATCGATGTCCAGGTACCCAACCCAACAAGCGCATTGTCAAGGACGGGTTGTACAATCCAGACCATGAAAATAAATCAAACAGCGTGAGCGACGGGCCCTCAACTTGGCTCGGAGTTATTGGGGGAAAGCCGACATGTATAATGTGGTATTTCTCTCGCCTAGTGCGTATGCTTTCCACGCAAGACTATACACTCTTTCAGGCTCTGTATAAAATCGTGTATAAGATGGAAGATGAAGAGGTCGGCATCCCTACTCTTTTCCAGAGACGGGCTGTGCAGGGGGGCAACAGACAGCTGCTTGTTACACTGAGCGAGGAATCAGGATGATAGCCTTGCTGATAGCATTGAACTTTTGCGCGATGCGCACAAAAATCACGAGTTTGCATCCATCGCTCACTCGGTTAAAGCATTTGGGCAGCCACATCACACTCCCTGCGCATTATTGCTGCATTTTGGATAGGAGGAGCTGCATGAAGCAGCCGTTCGTGGGGTCGCATGGCACACAGGCCTGTTTTCTTTGGTGATGCACGGCTGAAACATCAAACATCAAACTGATGCCAGTAGAACTAAACACTAAACCCCGTTGGGGGGGAGACGGTTGAATTCCAGCATGCGGAGTCTTCGGCTTCTCCGATCTCCATTGTGACCCAACGTTGATTACGGCAACGTTGATGTCTCAACCGCTTTCTAAATGCGACGACGCTATCTGCTTTGAGTTCTTCTTTCCAGGAGCGAAAACGGCCCACCGGCAAAGTCAGGTTCTGGTGCAACATTCCAATAGTGGCGCACGAGGTTGGCAAAAATACAAAAATATTCACGCCTGGACTAATCCGTACCCTTTTCTGCAATCTGTGCCGATGAATTTGTGGTCCTAAAATTTGAAAGGCCTGCTCCATTGCTGATTGGATCAACCCAGTCTTTCTCTTCCTCTCTCTTGAGGGGTTTTTATTTTTCTCTTCACCAGTGTGCCGAAACATAGGCAAACCAAACCCTACGTCATTGGTAGAGTCTGGTTTTGTGCCCACTTCTCGACACCGACGAGAGTCCGTACAGAAAAAAAAAACTCTGTGCAACTCCACCACCATTTCACTCTCACATTGACTGACATCTTCTCTCCTCGCGTACCCAACCTCCCACGACCACGTACGTTCCTCGACGTCTTCCAGTCCCGATTTCTCTCGAACCTTGAGATTTGCGTTCTCCACAATCTTCATGGGTTAACACCCGGCTCCGAAAACACTTGCACGTTTCGTCTGCGGATACCTACTGCCCAGCAGTTCTCCGCGGCGAACCCCGGTCCTCGAGACGAAAAGCCCTTCTTGCCCCGTAATACTCAAGGCGCCGCATTCTATGCGTTCAACTGACCTCCTGCGTTTCCTCTTCTCTCGACCTTCCAAGTAAGCTCTCCAGCTCTCGGAGACAAGCAACTTCTGCCAAGTCCTCACATGCGCTGTTTGGTCTGTGCACTAACCACTATCTGGTAATAGGCCTCGATAGCACACCCCCCCGTCTTCAGATTGAGATATATATAAACAAATTCTGCTACCTCGAAATCAAATTCAGCAAAAGTAGCAGATATCCCTGTCTACTAGCTCCGGTACTTGCCCACGGGTATCGGACTACGTTTCGAGCATCCAACATTCCGTCGCAGAAGTTGTTTCTTCACGCCCTCCGTTTTCGACCTCCATAACGTCCCTTCAAAGACGTCAGCAATTCTATCCATACATCCGATTGCTGCTGGCTCCGCCAGCGTCATTGAAACAACCACATTCTGTGGGCCTACTCTCTCAGACAGGCACCGCAAGGTCTGTTTGAGCGGCAGATAGTGCTCCGCGGACTCTGCCTAGCGGGCAAAGAAACACCCATACACAGGATCCATTGATCCGACTCGGCACCGTTTGTATTAGGTACCGAAACTCCCGTCCTGGTCCTCCTGCCACGTCTTCTCAGCGTGCCAATCACTCTCGCAAGGGTGACTTGGTCATTATGGTCAACCTCTCGGTTCCGAAAAACTATACATTTTCTCCATCCTCGGTTCCGCCACATTTGACAATCAACCATGATGTTGCGGCAGACCTAGACTCGTCCAACGCCTTTGAAGGTCCCGAGAAGCTGCTGGAGGTGTGGTTCGCGCCAGATGCAGAAGCTCTCCCCACGTCTGCAGCTCCCCATGGATTGAAGAGCGTGGCTTCAGACACGTGGGTTGCCATGCTCGACATGGTTAATTGCAAGATTCTCTCCGTTTTGGAGTCTGACGATGTAGACGCATACCTCCTTTCTGAGTCCAGCATGTTCGTGTTTCCTCACAAGCTCATTCTCAAGACATGTGGAACCACGACTCTTCTGCTCGGTCTTCAGCGACTTCTTCACATTGCCGCTGTGCACGCTGGTTTCACATTCCACAATGCCAACTCGGTCGACGACATTCGAGCGGCAGCGACTCCCTACCGCGTCTTCTACAGCCGCAAGAACTTCTTGTTCCCCGACAAACAGAAAGGTCCCCACCGGAGCTGGAAGCAGGAGGTCAAGTACCTGGATGACACTCTCGAGGGTGGCGGCAGTGCTTACATGGTGGGGAAGATGAACGGAGACCACTGGTACCTCTACATCACTTCTCCCAACCAGACTCCGACACCACCTCTCACGCCAGATTCCGAGATCAATCGTCAGCCCACTCCTGCTACAACTGTTTCGTCCAATGGCGGAAGCTCGGCCGGTGGTGCGTACAGCCAGAACGACGAGACACTCGAGATTCTCATGACCGATCTTGATCCGGAAACCGCCAAGCAGTTCTACTTGTCGCACGCGAGTGCGGTCGCGAGTGACAAGCTTGCTGCCGAGGCCAAAAACGCACGCAAGAGGGCTCAGGACAGCCTCGGCTGTCTCTCCAGCACCCCCGAGGAGCTGGATGTGTTTGGACACTGCGACGATGATGCTGAACTGAACGGTGTTGAAGCCGAAGTGACAGAAGAGCTCACAACCGAAGGACACGCCCTTGGTTCCGTCATCTCCGAGCACTGTGGATTGAACGACGTTTATCCAACCTCTGTCTATCCCGACGCCCGCGTCGATGCCTACCTGTTCAGCCCCTGTGGATTCTCGGCCAACGGCGTGGTTCCTGCTGCGCCATCGTCCCCCGATGAGAAGCTAGGTGCCACGCACTACTTCACGGTCCATGTCACCCCCGAGCCGGGCTTCTCCTTTGCCTCGTTTGAGACGAATGTTCCTGGGGGTCAAAAGGGTCGTACCACTGCCGAAATCATCGAGCAGGTGGTGAACATATTCCGTCCCGGCCGGTTCAGTGTTACGCTATTCGAGGCTAAGGGCCGCAGCGCGAACTCTTACGGCATGGGTGATGGCGCATTCAAGAGTCTCTCCATGCAGCGTCTCGTTGACCCAGTCCGTGGGTACCGCCGTGTGGATCGTATTGTGCATGATTTTGAGGATTACGATTTGGTTTTCCGGTTCTACGAGCGTGAGGACTGGCTGGGTGACAAGGCTGCGCGTGTCGGCGAAGTTTCATGATTCGTCACTGCTGCTCCTTTATTTCTAGTCTCTCTCTCTTTTTTTTTAGGGCACTTTTCTGCGTAGCTTGTCATTATTCTTCGTTGGCCTGGTTGGGCTCAATCCACTCACTGGACATTGTAGAAGTAGTGCACCCAGCTTGCTTTCTGATTGAGCTTACATATCAATCATATCACGCAGTTATATCATTCATGCAATATACGAAGTGAAAACAAACAAGTTTCAACTAAATCGTGTGACGAAATCGGGAGAGCATCAGTTTCATCACATGTTCGCTAAAATAAGGTGGATAGTTCCTAGTTCCTAGTTCCTCAGTGGAGGTCGGTCTCCTTGTCGATAAGATCACGTGACGAACCTTGATCGATTTTTTTTCTTCCCAGCCAGCTTGTCGCTTGTCCGTGTCCATCCAACTGGCGTTTTTGCAAAAAAAATTCCGGCAAAGAATCAAGACACACCCCAGGCACAAGACGGGCCCGATCAAAACATGCATCTCATGTACACGCTCGACAGCACGGGCGCCCGCCTGTACACCCTCAGGAAGGTGGCCCGCGGGCAAGTCACCAAGTCGGCGCACCCGGCGCGGTTCTCGCCCGACGACAAGTGGTCCAGGCAGAGGGTTACGATGAAGAGGAGATTCGGCTTGCTTCTCACGCAGCAGAGTGAGTTGGGCGTGGGCATTTCTTCACGGGGTACCTAGTTTGCTGACTTTTAGGGCAGAGGAGCAGAGTTGAAAGCCCTGAGCCGGATATGCAGCAGAATATCGGGTTTGGGTTAGTTGGGGGGGGGGAGATGGGCACTGGGGAAAAAGGGGGGGGGACGGACATGTTTACATGGCGCTGGGATATTTTGGAAGTCATCTTACGGCTTGGCTGCTGGGGACGGCTGCTGAATGAAGATGATTGGATTTTTTTTTTTTCATTTTCAATTCGTTCCGAATTTCTACTTGCGGTCCTCTGTGCCCCTGATGCTTTTTACCATCTTTTACTGTTTTTGTCCTGCTTCGGGTGCATGTCCCCGACGCGCATTCCTCATTTCTAGTGTTTTCTCTTGGAATTCACATTCTTGCCGGCTCCGACGCGGATTTTACCCGCTTGGCCGGACCTCTTCCCCGTCAGCATCGCCGGCAGGTAGTCATCGTCCATGAGGTCCTTCTTCCGCTGCCGTCTCTGCTCGTCGGCCGCCTTGGTAAACTCCTTTTGATCTTCCGCCAAGATCAGCTCGCGGCCCCAACCGTTCTTGCCACCTTGGCCCTTTGGTGGGCGACCGTTTGCACTGCCATGGACAGCCTTGGGCACGCTGTATACGTTGCCGCGCTTGTTCCACTGGAAGTTCTTTTTCAGATGGATCTGGAAATTTCCATGCGAGTCGGTGGAGCAGCTTGTTCGGGTGAGCGTTGGCTGTCCGCACTTGGGACAAAACTGCTTCTCCGTGTCCTTGGTGATGGAGAAGCAGCCGTGGCAGCGGAGAAGCCAGTTTTTGAGGTGAGTTATGCGGGAGAAGGACGGGGTGACGAGGTTGAGGTTGATGCGTAGTGCGACGTTTTGCATGGCGTAATCGGATGTGAGGATGGCAGCTTGAAGCGTCTTCTGCATCGGTCGGGAGGGTGTGTTGGTGTGGGGATCTTGGGCTTGGTGTTTCTTGAGGTTGGACGGGGTGATCCAGCCGTCCACGTCCGAATCGTCGTCGACGGCTGGGTCCGAGGTCACGGTGTTCGCTGCGGCTGCGGCGTTTTCAATGGGCTCAGCTTCCTGGGTCTCTTGTGCGTTGCTTTGTCCCTCAGCAGGGGCGGCAATGGTTGATGTTTCTTCGAGATCTGCTGCCCCCAAGCTTAAATCGTCCATTGATTTGTCCAACAACGCTGGTGTCTCGCATGATCGGTCAACCTCAGCGAAAACAGTTGCTATTTGCTCACGGGCTTCATGTATCTGCTCTTCCTCCTTCTCGTTGGCCGGTGGTGTCCCGCCATCTGCGCTCTTGCTCTCCTCATCGCCGGCCACCCTTCCGTTCAGGGTCTTCTGTACCGGAGTATTCCTCAATCTCCAGTCGCCGTTGTTCCTCTCGAGCTCCAGTTCATATCCCAATGCAATGACCTCTATATCCGGCCGACTCAGAACAGCCAAGTCGCCGGTACGCCTCGCGAAGTCCGTCACGAACTTGATACTCGCGGGACCTGGTGCGCGAACAGTGACAAATGGTAGTAGCGTGGTCTCGACCCGCGTGCGGGTAGCGGGGTCTCTGATCTCGGAGATGACAGACGGAATGGTATACAAGATTTCTGCTCGAGATACAAGTGCGCTGACAGAAGGGTCGTTCTTGATCAATGGTCCGGTGTCAAGGACGAGGCTGTGGATCGGCTTGTAGGCTGTTCTGGTGGTGGTTTGCGAGGTGGCACCATCGACAGGCTCTGTTGGTGGCGGGGTAGCCATTTGAGGAGGACACGAAACACGCGATTTCCGTGCGGTCGCGACGGTTCAAAGTCGGTATGTAAGCAGGGCCTTGATAATTTGCCGAGATAGAGAACAACAACCCGTCTGATCGATATGCGGTTCTTGTGTCCAGGGCGTGGGGCAAATTCTTCCCATTGAGGAGGGGGAGGGGGAGGGGGGAAAAATTTAAGAACGATAAGATAAGCATTCCAGGGTCAATCACGTGCGGCATGAATATTGAATACCAAACTTCGCGAGAGAGCAACGAACTCTGAAGGTCCCGGATTGAATGCATACTAATCATAAATAGGCTATAATGACTTGGATTTCTGTGAGCCTATAAGATATACCACCTTCTCGCCCCCTTCCAAGGCGACAGATTGATTGAATCTGTGAACTGTAGTGCAATGAGCTACCCTAGAGCCGTGTAGACCAATTCCTCGGCTTTTCCTTCTTTGCTGCATCAGGCCATAGGTGACGTCTCTGCAGAATAGCATTTCAATATTAATGGCAGATATCAGTGCGGCACAACTACTGTTGACTCCGTCGTTGTGAGCTTTTCTAGTCGACCCATGTGGGTAGCGGAACGACTTGCCGTTATCATAATACTTGCCGTTGTCAGGCTGGGCGTGAGATGGGAAGGAAACATACCTTTCACACACATTAAGAAGTAGCCCTCCTTTGTTTTGATTGGTTCACATCCTTACGAGTGACCAACTTGGCCCCCCCGAGACTGTTAAATAAAAGGCAAAAAGGATGAAACCATGGAAAAAATATGCACGCAAGACTGAACAAGGAATAGGAAAACTGTTGTGTTGGCGAGTGTACGAGGTTGTACCAGATAACGAACGACTCATCTGGAGGCCGTCGGGTAAGAAATTCTTTCAAGGGCAGAGGGCGAGTGATGTGGGGACGCCGTGTCTGAAGGGGGGGCAGGTGCGAGGCACCTGGCCCACCCAACACAAAAACCCCACTCAACAGATTTTTCGGGGGAGCTTTTTTTTCTAGCTCTTGAGATCCTTATAATAGATTGTTAATAATTAAGTTAAAATCGTTAAAAGCTTTATTCTATCCGTTTATCTCTTTAGTGACCACGCTAGGAGCTAGTAATTAAAGGCTTCTTTAAGTTTACCTAAAGTTAAGTTATTATTTTTTTATTATTACTATTGTTATTAGTTAGGCTAGGGTAGTCTACCTACCTATATCTTCTATTTCCCTAATCCCTATCTGTGTTTTCTAAATCCCTTTATATCCCTACACTATTTTACTATTATTAACCTAAATCCCTAAGAGCTAGAAGAAGCCCTATAGAATTCACAGAGAGTAAAAGTATACTTATATAATACTAAGTTAACTAAATTATTATCTCTAGGAAGTGTTCTAGTAAGAGAAAACTAATTCCCTCTTACTAGAATAGAAGATAAAGCTATGTTTTAGCTTACTAGCTTTTTTAAGTAACTTACTACTTTATCTAGACCTAAAATACCTTTACCGATACTTAAAGTACTATTAGTTATATTTAAAACTTCCTTCCTAATACCTAAAGTTCCTATAATAAAAACACTTACTTACTAATTTATAATAAAGCTATATAAGCTACTATTATCTTAAGATATTAGGACTTTTAATAGGTCTATATCTATAGGTAAATAGCTAAGTTAACTATAGTAGACTTTTAAGACTATTAATAAAGGAAGAGATATTAACCTAAATACCTTTATTTAAGCTATAGATATAGCTCTAGGTAGTAAAGCCACTACTTTTATTAATAGTTTAGAATAATTAAGACTAATTATCTTAAGGGCTAAGAGTAGCTTAGCTACTATAGGGGATTTAGCTACCCTTTAATAATTACTATAGGAGTAATATTCTCTAAATATTATTAATAAAGAGGTAAAGACTAGGAATAATATAGAACTTTACTAAGGTTAAGGTAAGGCCCTTACTATATATTATTCCTATGTTTTAATTATACTTTATTATACTAGAGGAAGGGATAAGCTAATTACCTCTAATTATTTACTTACTTTAATTAAGAGCTATACTCTTTAGGACTTTATCTAATAGTTTATTTAAGAATTATATAATAAATTACTAATATAGGAGGCTATTAGCTAGAATATATTAGCTACTAATAGCCTTAAAGAAGCCTAAGAATATATTAAGTAAGCTATTACTATCCTAAAGGTAAAAGCTAATCTTATAAAGATAACTATATAAGATATAAAGATTATCTTAATAAAAGAGTTTATTAAACTCTAGAGTAAGTGCTTTACTAATAAAGTATTATCCTAAGTATATAAACTACCCCTAGGATTTATAAAGGTATTAGGAGAGTAAAGACTATAGTTTACCCTAGTTAATGCCCTAATTACTTAACTTTAGCTAATAATATTTTATCTTAGGCTATTAGAAATATATAGTTTTACTAATCCTTAGTAATTTAGTAGGTATTAACCTATACCTTAAATAGTTAATTAATTACTAACTCTAGCTACTTACCCTTAGAATTATCCTTAGGTATAGAATAAGACTAATATTAATATAGGAAATAGAGTTCTAACTAACTAGTAAGGTAGTACTAACTAGTTAGCCCCTAGAGCTTAATAAGTAAGCTTTACCCCTTAATATTAGAATAATAGTGCTAGTGTATATTAACCCCTATAGAATACACCCCTAATAATATAAGGCATTAGTTAAAGAAACTAAGTAATAAAACTAAGACTAGTAGCTAAGTTAAAAAATTAGTATATTAATAGAACCACGCTATTACCCTATAGAGGTACTTACTTTAAGTGTAGTGTTATAGGATATTATACTATAAACTATACTATAACTAGGAATAATCTATTATAGTAATAGGAATTATTATAGCTAAAATTAATAACCCTTTCCCCTTAGAATAATTAGTCCTAGGTACCTAAATAAGCTTATACTTAATTAGCTTAGGTATATTTAAATAGTAATAAATAGGAAGATATTATAATATCTAGGATTATTAAAGAAGTTATTAGTAAGTTATTAGTAAGAGCTTAATATACCCCTATTAAACCTAGGTTTACTTTATACCTATTTATTACTAAGGAAAACCCCTAGCTTATTTAGATTAAATAGGACCCTAGGGCCTTAATAAGTTTGCAAAAGCTTAGGGCTTATTATACTAATATAAAGGCCTAAGCAAAGGATATTACTAATAAGGATAAACCACTAAAGCCTTTACTTAAAAGCCTTAAAAAGGCTAATATAAAAACACTTAAATTAGTTACTTAGGGTGCTCTATAGGTTATAACCCTAGTCTTAGAAGCTATACTACCTTTAAAGAAATAAAAAGGGATACCTCTTAATAAGATACTAGTAGGTAAAATATTAACTCTAGAAGTTACTTTATTAGTAAGAGAAAAGGTAATTAAATAAAATATAAGGGTATTAAGCAAGATTTAGGGACATAAGGGTCTAGGCCTTATTAACTAGAAAGCCTTAGCTAGTTATATCTTAGTTTTAATTTTATTGCTAGACTTATAGCAAATTAGTCTAAAAATATCTAAGTAGTTTTAAAAATTATTATTAAGGGTAATAACCCTAAAGAAGTAAGCAAAGAAGAAGGTAAGATTCTTATTTAATATAGGCTTAGTTTAAGCTATATCTAGTAAGGCTTAGAAGAGTCCTATAGCTAATAATTATAATACTAAGCTACTTTAAGAATATTAATTAGGTACTAAGCTATTTAGGATTATAGTTTAAGCTTACATAGGATTTTAGAAGGAGTAAGTATTTAATCTTAAACTAGGATAAGCTATAGCTAATTAAGGAGGTAAGATTAATATTATATCTTAAGCTTTTATACTCTAGGAAAACATACTAGTCTATAATTTAGGATCTATTAGTTTCTAAGGACTATAGATAGTTAATGCTAATAGGCAAGAGAATATAGTTACTTATTTTGTAATAATAAGGGTAATATACTATGGAATTACACGGTCTATTTAGGTAGTTATTACTATAAATTATTAACTAAAGAATTAAACTGTTTTAATTCTAGGGTTGCCCTAGCTTTATAACATTAGTGCTAGATTTAATATTAGGAACTTAGAACTTATAATTAGAGTTAAGGAGCGTGGAGATAAAGTTATGTTTATTAAGGGACCTTTAGTGGCTTTATTAGATTAATAGAAAGTAATGCTTTACCTAGCTAAGCTTATAATCCTAGAGTAATACATAGGTTAGGATAATGTAGATATATCTCTAGATAATACTTTATTAGGATCTAAGGATAAGGATAATTTAGATAATTTAGAAAACTAAGTAACCTACTATAACTTAGTTAAGTTAAAAAACTAAATCTAATAGCCTAGGATAGATATCTAAGTAAATAGTTTTATAAGCTCCCTTTTATTTATTTCTAGGTTAAACCTATAGTATAGTTTTCTAGTTATATACCCTAGATTACCTATCCTATTTTAGTATAAGAAGAATTTTAACTTATAAACTAGCTTAGTCTTTATGTATTCTTATTAGAGGTAAACGTGCTTAAGGGAAGAGAATGCCCTATAGAGTTAAGGGTTAATAATAATAGGAAACCATTTTAGTAAATAAAGGATAATTAGCTAGGACTAGTTACCCTAGATTCTCTAGCGTTTCTGTTTCTAACTGAGCAAAGAGTGTAAAGAAGAGAAATAGACTAGGAAATATTAACTAAGATAATATTATTATAGTTTAAGGGTTATAGAGTAACCTTAGGCCCCCTTATCCTAAAGTCTATAGTAGAAGAAATTATAAGGACCTTTTATATATATAGAGACCTAAATGCTTTATTAATTACTAATATTCCCACTATAGACCTTTATATATATATACCTTAACTAAAAGATAATGTAAAGCTATAGGCATAATCCCCTAGGAAAAGGTAGTTAGAGCCTTAGAAGTACTAGTTAAATTAGTTAGTAACTAAGGGGATTAAATTAGGAATATATAAGTACACTATAGCTATAAATAAGGAGATATCTAACTAGTATGCGGAGCCTATACTAGTACTAAAGGATAAATTTAATCTATAGGCAAAATAGTAACTTATAGTTAATTACTCTTATATTAAAGAAGATATACCTAGTAGTTAGTTACCCTTATTAGCTAAGGTTTATAACTAACTCTTAGATCCGCAAATTAAGTCCTATAGTGTGTTTAACCTTAAGTATATATACTAGTTAATACCTATAGCTAAAAGATTAAGACTTATATTTATATTTAATATTCCTAGGTTTAGTTAACTTTAGCTATCCTATATGCCTTAAGGATCTTAGTTAGCTAGGTTTACTATAATAGAAGTAATAAGGATTATACTTAGCCTTATACCCTTACCTTATCTAGAGCTATCTCTTATAGTGCTATAGATATAAGGCAACTTAAATACACTAGCTATATATATAGATAATATATTTTATAAATATACCTCCTTTAAAGAGTAGTGGTTATTTATTAAAGACTATTTACTACTTAGGCTACTATAGACCTTATTAAAACTAAGCTTTAAGAAAGTATTACTAGGGATAAGCTTAATTATTATAGTTAGTTAGGTTTATAAAGTTAGTAGGAAAATATATATTAAGCTAGATTAAGCTACTAAGCTAAGGGAGTAGCTTACGCTAATGAGTTAATCTAGGGTGTGTTTATTCTTAGGAGCTATAGGACTATACTAATAATAGATTAAGAACTATGCTAAGATTACGTAACCTCTTAATTAACTAACTAGAGATATAAGCTAGTAATAGGGAGATTTAGAGGCCCTATCTTTCTTTATATTAAGGGAGAAAGCTACTACTACCTTAAGTATATATAGGTATATATTTAACTTACTTACTTAAATATATTCTAATACTAGTAGATTTAGTAAAGGGTATATAGTATTATAAGTCTAGAAGAAGGTTCCCTATCCTATCTCATATAACTTATTCCTATTTATAAAGACCTAGAGAAATTATAGCACTTATAAGCAAGAACTATACGCTATTATTAAGTTCTATTAGAAGCATAAGCACTTCTTTAAGTTAAGAATAAAGTTAACTATCTTCACAGATTATAAGCCACTTATAATATTTATAACTACTACTAGGTATAAGGGTATTTATACTAGATAGGTTACTAAGCTAAGGCTATTAAATATAGAAATTTATTTTATCTAGGGAAAATAAAATACTACTACTAATAGGTTATCTTACACTATATTCCTATTAGATAACTATATAGATAATTTAACTAAGTTTAGATTAAGGGATGTAATCTAAAACTAGTAAATTTAGAAGGATAAAGCTAAAGGATATAAGGAGATATTAAAGACTCTAAAAGCTACTAAATCTTAGAAGGAATCTAAACTTAGGGAGTTAAGTCTAAATATAAGATAGCTAGAGGTATTACCTAGAGTTAAGTTATTATAAAGAAAATACCTAGAGAAGCTATAGTATACAGAAATTATAAGGTTCCTTACTACTAGGTAGTTTAGTAAGGGAGACTTTAACTATTATATAGCTAGAGAATAGTTATAAAAGTGTAATAGTATAAACTAGAGAATAGGATCCTTTAGTTTAAAGGAAGGCATAATAAATAACATTACCTAGTAAGGGAAGAAGTAATAGGTGCCTTATAGAAGGCTTATAATAATTCTAGGTATTTTAGAGCGGACCTAACCTATTAATAGTTAACTTAATTAGTATTTTAGCTAAAGATAGGAGCTAATATTATTAGCTACATTTTAGGGTGTATACTTGTTAAAAATAAGACCTATTTTTAGCCCTTTCTAGTCAAAGGACCTTTTTATTACTAGCTTGCATAGCAAGCCTAATAGCTATACTATAGCTGTTAATAGTCGCGTAGGTGACTGTTAATGGCCATGTTATAGCTATTAATAGTTACAACTAACTATGTAAATAACTAATTCTAATTAATTATAGATTATTTAATTGCGTTATAGCTATAAGCATAGCTATAACTACGCTACTAGTAATTAGGTAAGCTAGGGTAACGTAAGCAGGTTACCTTACATATAGGTTACCCTATAGCTATCTTTAACAGTGATTTTCTCTTTAACTAGAGGTTATATAAAAGTTTTATATATAGCAAATTAAAGCTAGAAGATAAGTGTTGCGACATCTGGGTTAACGTTAGGTTAACCACTAGGGGAAGTGGAGCACGTGTGGCAACGCCGCCCTATGATTAGCTACACCTGTACGCGAGTGTTAGGAGCGCAGAGGACGGAGACAGGACGTTTATAATAGTGAATCTTCGGAGAACCTTTAGGCCGCTTTAATAACAAAGAGGCTAGCTAGCTATAAGATAGCCATATGTTTATTAAGCGAGGTATTTATTAAGGATAGCGCATATTATATATAGTAAGTTAGAGATTAAAACCTTTATATACTAGGCCCTAGCTAGTATCTTTCTAGTAGTAACTATAAATCTTAGCCTTTACTTTATTTATATTAGACTTAGTAGTATAAGCTATAATAAATTAATCTCTAAACCTTTAAGGGAAATAAACTATTAGCTAGATTATTATATAGCTAACGCTATAAAGGTTTACACAAAACACGCTAGCACCTTATAATAATAAAGGTATAGATAATTAGTTATAGGACAGAGGACCCCTATAGTCTAGAATAATAGATAATAATAGGGTGTAAGAAACGCTACTAGTCCCTAATCTAGATAAAAGCATAGGCAATGCGGATAATAATAACAGAGCATTATAGAGACACTATAAGGTTATATAAGCTAAGCTACTATATATATAAAGAAGACAGGAGATTCTATAAATTAAGGCGTAAATTAAGGAGATTAAGGTAAATCTATTATTAGCTAGACCTCCTTAGGGACCTATAATTACCCCTTAAACTTTAACTATAGTTTTACTAGTAGTCTATAGTAATTTAGTAGTAATTATATAGTAAAGTAGTCTTATTAAAACGTAGATAAAAATACCTATATATAAAGAGGATATATATAAGAACCTCTAGAATTTCCTAGTAGATTTAAATATATTATTTAAATTAGACTATTATACCTTTAGGAATAATATAACTAAGGTAGCATATGTAGGCAGCTACCTAGCTAATAATATAAAGCAATAATAAATATATTATATAGCTATAGATAGGCACGTAGATTACGCGTTACTTACATAGACAGGTTTTCTTAATTAGCTAAAGACTAGAATAATAGATAAGAATATAAGGTACTTAGAAGCAATAAGAACTTTACTAAATCTTAGGCAGAGGGATAACTAATTATTTTAAGCCTTTATAAGAGCTTAGACTAAGGTAAAAGCTAAATTACCTAAGGTAATTCCTATATGCCTAAGAATTACTATCTTTCTAAATAGCTTAAATAGCGCTATAAGGAAGTAAATAATTAGCTAAGAGTTTCTAATATTATAGAGCTAGTTATAAGGCTAGGGTAAGAAAGCAAAGGTTATAATAAATTTAGGCTAAAGTAATAAAAAAAGTTAAGACTATAAAAAGAAAAGGTAATACTCTACATTACCTATAGATAAGGTATAGTAATAAAGCAAGGATTAAAGGAAAAAATCATCCCTAGTGTGCTTTAAATATAGAAAGCCTAGACATACTATACTAACTTATTAGGCACTAAACTATTTTACCTATAAAAGCAATAAGTATATAATAGAGAAACATAATAAAAGTAGCAATAAAGCTATATCTCCTAATATAATACTAGTTTAATTAGCATAGACCTAGGAATGCAATCTTACCGTAGAATACCCTATAGATAATAGAATAAGAATGTAGGTATCTCTATAATAAGATAACTAGTGGTTAGCTATGTAAGCACTATTTAACATAGGTGTATAGTTTTTAATAATTTATCCTAAATTATTAATAAAAAAGAATTAGAAGAGTGTAATATAATTAGACTAGATACTAGAGAGTGCAAGCTAAAAAGTGATTTTATATTAAGGAATTTTATAAAAATTAATAAAAGTAAAAGATAGTATAGGATTTACAAAGTTTTACTAAGTTAGCTACTATATTACTAATATAGGAGAAGGGATAATACTAGGTATAGACTAGATAAGAGAATACTTACCTATAATTATATGTTAGGAGTAAGGATTCTAGAGGTATTTAGTGACTAGAGAGTGTCTCTCCTTTACTTATAGAAAGCAGTGAATATATAGGGAGAAAAAACCAGTAGCGGTTATATTATTATTTAGAGCAATAAAGATTAAGCTAATAGTTCTAAAAAAAAGGGATAAAGGTTAATTAGAGAACTTAGCAGCAATAGAAGGATAAATAAATAGCAAAGACACTGTAATATTACTAGAATACGCTTACTTATAGTAGAAAAAGCAAGGTATTATAATTATACTAATTTTAGGAAATATAAGTAGCAAAGAAGCTACATTAAATTAAGGTAAGAGTACTAAGCGTCCTACACTAATAATTCTAGATAAATATAAGGAGTTTGTAGATGTTTTTTCTAAAGAGCTAGTAGGTAAGCTTTCTAAACTAGGAGGTTACACTTATATAATTAAATTAGAAGAAGGGAAAACACTACCTTAGGGGCCTATATATAATTTAGCTAAGAGAGAGCTATAAGTTCTTAGGGAGTACCTTATAAGTACGTAGCTTAAAGGGTAAATTAGAAGATTAGTTAACCTAGCTAGAGCTCTAATTTTATTTATTCTAAAGAAAGGAGGAAAATTAAGGCTTTATGTGAATTATAGGGGCTTAAATAAGATTATAATTAAGGATAAGGCCCCTTTACCTCTTATTACTAAAATTCTTAATTAATTAGTAAGCGTAGTTATTTTCACAGTCCTTAATCTTAAAGATACGTACCACTAGCTATATATCCGCTTAGGCAATAAGTAGAAGATAGCTTTCTGTTATTACTATAGCCACTTTAAATATCTTATTATGCTACTTAGACTAGTTAACATACTAGTGACTTTTTAAGAGTATATTAATAATATACTTAAAGGTCTTGTTAATAAGACCTGCATTATTTACTTAGATAACACACTAATATATAGTAGTATAGTTAAGGAGCACATAGATTATATTAAACAAATCCTATGTAGGCTTAGAGATATAAGCCTTTTTATTAACCTTATAAAGTGTTAATTTTTAGTTATAGAGGTTAAATTCTTAGGCTTTAAGATATTGCTAAGAGGTATTATAATAGATCTAGCAAGGGTTAAAGCAATTATAATATAGCTAATACCACGCAGCGTATTTAACATTTAGTTATTTCTTAGTTTCACTGGATTTTATCGCTGTTTTATTAAATAGTATAGTAAAGTTATTATTCCATTAATAGATTACCTTAGAGGGAAGCAACTAGTAATGTTTAACCTAGAACCCTATAAGTTAGTAGCGTTTAGAGCACTTTAGTAAAGATTTTAAGAAGCGCTAATTTTAGTGTATTTTAATTTACTTATATATCTTAGAGTAAAGACAGATATATCTAGACATGCAATTAGGGCTATACTCATAATATTAGTGCTAGGTTACTAGCACCTAGTTACGTTTATGTTAAGGAAAATATCTAACGCTAAATTACGCTATGTAATACCTAATAGCGAATTATTAGCTATTTAAGAGGCTTTTCAGGCCTAGAGACATTACCTCGCCTACTTAGCTTATATAATTAAGGTTATTATAGACTATTTAAACTATAAGTACCTAGCTATAAAGCCTAAGCTTACTAGTAGGTAGGTAACTACGCTTAATAAGCTTTGTCTATTTAACTTTAAGATTATATATTATATAGGGAAATTAAATCCTACTAATCCCCTATTAAGAAGACTAGATTTTATAAGTAAGATAAGGAAAGCAGAAGTAATAACTACGTAGCTCCCTACCTTTTTATCTAAATTTATAGATACTAAGCAATAGGAATACTATAGTAATACTACTAGCGCTATAGGTTCTATAAAAACATTATTTAGTGTAACTAATAGTTAGTTATAAAGACACTATAATAATACTATTAATATCTAGGGTTTTAAAAAATTATAACTTAACTATATTTTTAAGGAGCCTAATAATCTAGACACGCTTAGAAGAGGTATATTAGTAAGGTTATTTAATACTTTTTTTAGTAAGTAATAAGGTAGCTATAGTAGTACTACTAGCACCTAGTTTATATTATATTTATTACTTAGCTATTTTAATTTTCCTATTAGACTAGCCACTACTAAAAGGGGTGGACTAGTATAGGTAGTTACTAGTAAGCGGTAAGGGCGCCCCTTAAAACCATTACTTATCTATTCCCTTATAAGACTAGAGGTATCTAGTAAATTAATTACTTATGGAGATATTATAGCTAGGATCTAATCTATTTAGAGAACCTTTTCTAAGTTTAACTCTAGCTTTCTAGAAAGAAGCTTAGAATTAGAAGCCCTAATTTAAGTCTTATTATATAAAGCGTAGTAAGGTAATAACTTTACTATAGGTTAAAAGAAGTTACTTAAAAGCGGCAATTTAGTAGTATTATAGATATAGTCTATAGGACCCTCTAAGCTATTAATATTTAAGAATTGTGTTTTTATCCCTTAGGGAATAAGAAAAGAAATTTTACTACTAACCTATAATAACCCTACTACTAGGTATTAAGAAGTAAGTAAGACTCTTTATTAAGTTATAAACTGATACTATTAGCTAATAATAAAGAAAGATATAAAGGTATATATTAGCACTTATATAAGTTATTAGACTTTAAAACTAAGGCATTACAAACTATATAGAAAGCTAGCTACACTACTAGTACCTAATTACCCTTTTTAAGAATTATTAATAGATTTTATCACTAGGCTTTCACTAGTAAAAGACTTAAACTAGACTTATAATATGATTTTAGTTATTATTAACTATTTTATAAAATATAGTATTTATATTCCTATTTTAACGTAACTAACTAGCAATAGGCTAGTAACTGTGTTCTTAGAATATGTTTTTAGAGACTATAAAGCTCTAGAAGGTATTATAATAGACTAAGGTTTTATATTTATTAGTGGTTTCTAGATAACTTTCTATTACCTTCTTATAACTAAGCGGCTATTAAGCACCGCTTTTTATCCCTAGATAAATAGCTAAATAAAACGTTTAAACCAAGTTTTAGAGCATTATTTAAGGGCTTTTACTTATACTAAATAGACTAATTAGGCAGATAACTTATTATTAGCGTAATTTACGTATAATATAAGCAATTATATAACGCATAGCTACACACTAGCGGAGGCGTTATAAGGTTATAATCCTAGAGGTCTATAATAAGTAATTGTAAACATCCCTTTAGTAAATAATTAAGCTAAAAGTAAAGTCTTAGCGCTAAGAGAAAATCACACTATAATTAAATAGCTTTTAAGTAACTTATAGACTTAGTATAAGAAATATTATAATTAGAAAAGAACTCTAATAAGGTTTAAAGTTAGTAATTATATTTTATTATTAATAAAGAATATTAACCTAAGATAACCTAGTAGAAAGCTAGCTATAAAGTACCTAGGCCCTTATAAGATTAAAATGGCAATTAGGAGTTATAGATTAGCGTATTAATTAAGGTTATTACCTAGGACTTATTTATATAATATATTTAATATTACTAGTCTTAAGCCTTTTAAAGGGGACCTAAATAATATAGAAGATATATCCTTATTATAAGATAACCTTAAAGATAATAAATAAGAGTTTAAAGTTAAGAGAATTATTTTATATTACTATAATAGGAGATAATGTAAATATCTAGTTAAGTGAAAAGGCTATAATATATTAGAAAACTTATAGGTACTAAAGAGGGATTTTATAATAAAGGACGTTATTAAAGATTATAAGTAATAGTTAAATAGCAAGATTATTATAAAGTACTTATAATTTGTAAGTTAATATAAGGTTATTATAAAGTACTTATAATTTACAAGTTAATATAAGGTTATTATAAAGTAGTTATAGTTTATAAGTTAATGTAGTAGGAAGTTAGAAAATAAAGTTAAATTACTTAATCTATTACGTAGCTACTAAGTACCTACTTCTCTATAATAGAGTTAGCTATAGTAACCGCTATTTCCTTAGTAGTAGTAGTGGCTATAGTAGCTAAGGGGGTAGAGGCCCTAGGAGTATCTTTATTATTAAAATCCCCCTCTCTATATATATAGACCTAAAGTTTACTAGGGAGCTTAATAGGACTAATATAAGTAAGTAAATTAGTAGTATTAGGTATAAACTACTAGTAAGTTAGTTAAGCATTAGCTATATATATTAAGAAAGCTTACTATTAGGATATTCTAGGCTATAAAGCAAAGAGAGTTTAAAATATTAATCTATGTCTTAAGGTTTATAGTATTACTTAGTAGCGCTATTATAGTGCGTTTATTATATTTTACTTTATAAGTAATATTAGCAGTTATTTAGGCATAATAGATATATCCACACTTATTAGAATTTTTATAAGATAGGATAGTATTCTATAGCTTCTTCTTTACTTTTATAATAAACTAGTAGTAAGTTAGTAGTAATCTAGTATTTAGGTAGTAAAATTATACTTACTTTATCCTAATAGTAGTAGCTACCTTTAGGAGTAGCTTTAATAAGTTTAAATAGCCTATTATAGAGCTACGTAATTTAAGCTAGGCACTAGTAGTATATTAGTAATAAGTAAGCAGTTTCTAGATAAGAGAGATATACTATAATGTAGTTTTTATTATTATAAAAGTAATAAGTATGTTTTATTAAGTAGCCTATTAGATATTAGTAATATAGAAGTAGTAAGTAAGTAAAGAAGTTATACTTATAGATTTATTATATTCTATAGGGAAGGTCTTTTTATTAATAAGATATTTAGGAATATTATAGCTACTGTTTTTTAGTAGGATATTTTACATTGCTACCTACTAGGAGTAGCACATATATAGAATTTTCTTTCCTATTATTTTACTAGTAGTAAGTTAGTAATAAATACGCTATAAGGATATAGTAAACTTATATTAAGATTTTAGAAGCTAAGCGCTTTTAAGGAGACTTAGTAGGAGATTTCTTAGAAGACTTTCTAGTCGCTTAACCTTCTAGAGCTACTAGAGAAGGCAAAGTCCTAATATAAGTATTAGATATAGTTAACTAGCTATAAGTTAGCTATAATAGACTAAATAAAGAAATTATATTTAAAAGGGAATAAACTAATAATCTAGATAAAGACAAAGGACAGATAAATAATAGTAGGTAATAATAATAATTAGAGACTAAAGAAGGTTAGTAACTACTATATAATAGCAGTAAGAGAGCTACTGCTTAGCTAGTAGGGGTAACTTATAAGGTTAAGGGATATTATAAGAGAAAGGAAGTGTATAGAAAGGGGAGAAAATTAGTCTCTTTTATATTAACCCTAGACCCCTTAAGTGATCTAATGCACTATAGGTAAGTGATCTATAAATTATAACAATAACTATTAGCTCTGCTACTCGCACGCATACCTAATAGCTATAAACTTATAGCGACTATAACATAAGCTCTCTAGTTAGACTATTTAGAACCATAGTATTAGGTACCCTATTTATTTAAACTAATTATAAAAATTAACATAGGTTATCTATTTTTTTTTAGTCTAGCTATATAATAGGTAATAATATTTGTTTTGCTATATTAAAGCTACGTGTAGGCTGCTATTTAGATATTATTACCTATAATAGGGGGGGTTATTTATAATTAGTGGCATTATTATTATTATTTTTACCTACGTGTCTAGATATAAGGTTCCTTATCTTATTTTCTTTACAAGCTTTATTATAGTGTCTATGCCCTAAGTAAGTAGCTCTTTTTATAATTAAGGTTAATTATATGTTAAGGGGGTATTATATTAGGAGCGCAGAGGATAGAGATAGGATATTTATAATAGTGGATCTTTAGAGAACCTTTAGGCTACTCTAATAACAAAGAGGCTAGCTAGCTACAAGATAGCTATGTGTTTATTAAGCGGGGTATTTATTAAGGATAGCGTATATTATATATAGTAGGTTAGAGATTAAAACCTTTATGCACTAGGCCCTAGCTAGTATCTTTCTAGTGGCGACTGCAAATCTTAGCCTCCACTTCGTTTATATCAGACCCAGCGGTACAAGCCGTGACAGCGAGGCACGTATGTGACTTGCGATCCCTTTTCCTTTAGCCACGTAGCCCTCTAAATAGCTTAAAGAATTAACTACTAATATACCTTTAAATTAGACCCTTTATGCACTAGTGTATAACGTTATAATAGCCTTAATAGTACTAACACTAATTAGTGATTAAAAAACCATAGATAAGCAAGGAATTACTTAAGAAGAGACCTTTCTTTAGTTAACTAAGGAAGCGTGCTAAAGGAAAATAGACTCTAGATACTAGATATTAGGCTTCTAAGGAATTTGACTTTTTTCTATTATTAAGTTTAGAGCTATTAATAAAGGAATCGATTCTATTGTCTATTATAAGAAAAATAATTAACTAACTAAGAAGTTTATAGCCATATATAACATCTTAAACCTAAGATTAACTTAACCCCTGCTAGTTAAAAAATCCCTTAGCCTTAATAGCTAAACTATATAATATAATAATACCTTCTAATAATAAATAAGTGTTATTACAGACTATAAGGGGAAAGTAGCCTACTTAATCCACAGACCCTAAAAGACTTAATAAGTTTACCCTACCTTAATAACTTTAAAAACATGCCTTAGCTATTATAACTAACTAGGAGAGCTCTAGAGAACTAGACCCTTAGACTGCTAAGGATTAGGAGCTTAATAACTATATCACATAAATAATTAATGTCTATAAGAGTGGCTAATATAAAGATTGTTAAAAATACATAAGGCTTTGTAATCCTAGGTGCAGATGGATCGGTCCACTCTTTTGAATTCAACAAAGATCTTGCCCTATAGAAGATCTTCTGTAATAACCTTAATAGCTAGACTAAAGAAACGCTTAACTAAGCTTTATAACCCTTAGTGCGTGAATTACAAGACTACCTCTGTAAAAACAGCGTTTATATTATTTAGAATTAAAGCAGTAAGATTATTAAATCATTAGTCTAAGTCCTTAAAGAAGATATAATGTTATAATAGCCTAAGAATAAAATCATAAAGTAGATAGCTACTAGCAAATACCTTTCTATTAATAATCCTACCCTTAATAACCCTCCTATTATAAGCCCTCTTATTTACACTCCCTCTCTTTATAACCCTTTGCTTCACAATTCTCCTATTAATAACCCTCCTACTACATAACTACCTTTAAGAAAAAACACACCTTAAGTACTAATAATTCCACTAATTACCCTAGAGTAACTAGTTTAATAGCTATAACTAGCTTAAGTTATACTAGCCTTAATAATCCCCTTTAAAGACTAAATTATAAGAAAGATCTTAGAACTTATAAAAGGATATAAGGATAATAATTATTATAGTAGGAAAATATATAACTTCCTTACACTAAAAGTTAACCTATTCTAGAACAAATATAGTAGAATAAACCTTCTATAGGAATATATACATAAGGCCCTTCTAATCATGCTCTTAGGTAATGCTAAACAGTATTACCTTAATTATCTAGCAAATAAAGGTCTTATATATAAATAAATAGTTAATAATATCTATTAACGCTTTAAAACGGAAAGTAACTAATAGTTCTATTGCTAAGAATAGAATAACATAACACTTAAGAATATTATTGCTTAGAATCCTAATAAATCTAAGCTAGATTATCTTAAGATTTTACTCACAACCCTTAAGCGCGTTTATAGAGAACTCTTTCCCCTATTAATAGTTAATACAGAGCTCTATTATTAGACCTTAAGCGTGATTTCTAGTGTTCTAGAGTGTAGGCAAGCTAAATACAATTATTCACCTAGTTTTAAAGGACTTGCTAGAGACCTCTGTAAATTAATATCTATTACTAAAGCTAATATATTAGCTACCTAATTTAATTAAAGCACTATTAATACTACTAATGCTAATGATTTAGAGGTGATATTTATAGACTACTATTATAATTAACTATATAATTAATAAGGTTAAGGCAAAGGCTATAGCTATTATAACTAAGGCTATAGCTATAGTAAATACTATATCTATAATAAGAACGGTTATTAGTTAATAAATTATTTAGAGAAAGACTATAAAGAGGCAAAAGAACACTAGTAGAAGAATAAGAGGCACTAATCACTGCCTATAGAGAGAAAGTTCTAAGCATTCCTTATAGCCTATAAAGGCTAAGGACCTAAGGAAATAGATAACCTTACTAAAGGAGCATAGGAATTAGCTAAAGCTTTTATTAAATCTAATAATAATAAAGATAAGGATAATAACATAAAGAGACCTTTATGTTAAAGTTTAACTAACTAAGTATTATATAATTCTTTATATTAGGATTATAACTAGATAACAGTGACATTATTATAACCTTAAGAGATTAAGCATTTAAACACACCTACCTTAAGCATAATCCCTTTAATAAAGTAAAAACCTCTTATGTTTTAGAGGAACATTACTTTAAATAAGTCTTCTAAGGAATCATGCCTAATATAGGAGCTTTAGGCATATTAATAGCTAGAATTAGATAAGTGCAAGCTTTACTAAGATTAATACTATTGCTAAAGATTAAAATAACTCTAGAGAAGATAATTAAATTTAGTACTAGCAAAGTAACCACATAAGGAGTAGTTAATATACTAACGGAGCTAGGTAACATTTCTTTCTATGTAGTTAATATATATATACCCTTCCTATTCTCCTTAGATAATATAGATAGATTACGCGTTAAGGTTAATAACCTTGCGAACGTATTAATCTAAGGCAATAAGATCATTCCTATTATTAGGAAATAAGGACACCTTTAGTAGACTCTAGAAGCTAAAGAAACGGTAGCCTTCCACATATTAGAGACGGAAATTCGTTAATTATATTATTAATTTAGGCATCTATTAGTTTAACGGCTTACAAAGATACTATAATAAGCTAGTTATAATATTAAGACTAAAGCTATTAAACGATTAACTAAAATTTACTACTATTACTAAATAAATAGAAAGGCTCTAGGTAGATTTAAGTTTATAGTTAAAGATAATTACAAATTTAACTATAAGATTATCGTTAATATTGTTTAGATTAATAGCTAACTAGTTCTTTACGTTATTAATTCTATAACTTTGTTTTAAGCAGCCTAATTCCTTAATCTAAATAAGTAAAAAGCTTATAATATTTAGAACGCTCTGTGTAAATACTAGATTAATACCTATCTAGGCCCTCTAGATTAGATTATCTATAATACTAGAAAGAACTTTATATTATTAGAATTTAAGCATTATATATAACTACTATTAATTAAGATTAATAAAGTTCTAGTTAAAGCTTATAATAGCATTAGAAAGGTTAAACGCTATTACAGACTATTAAGGCAAGCCTATATAATTATTATAGACTCTATAGGTTAAGACCTTATGCCTAAATAGTGACTTTAGATATTTATAAAAGCTATAAATAATATAGTAAGGCTAAATAGCCTTGTACTAACCCTTCTTGTTTTTAGTGCATACCTAAGGATAACTAATAAGTTACTACTAAGTGTATTTATTATTAATAAGCTAAAGTAATCTATAAAGCTACTAATAAAGTCTAATAACTTCTAGTAAAATAGTAAGTTTATAATGCTTTATAAACCTAGAATAGCCTAGATACTTTGCTAACACACTAACTTCTGCTATAGTTAGATATATGCGTTTAGAGAGAGAAAGATAAATAGTATAGCCCTTATAAGCTTCTTATTACTAATAAAGAGACCTATACCCTTTAATTACCCTAAGGACTAACTAGATTCTAGTTAATAGTTATAAAACCGTATTATTATAATTTATACTAAGCTAAAGAAACCTAAGAATTAGCGCCTAAAGATAATAACTAGGCTATAAAAGATAATAAGCTTACTATTAAGGAAACTACCTTAGAAGCTTTAAGTAAAGAAGCCCTATAAGTTAGAAGAAAGCGTAGTAGACTATAAAAGAAGCTTATAGTTTAATTTAACCTTATAGGAATTAATACTCTATTTACTATAACTAATTACCTAGTAAATAAAAACTAAGAGGAAGCATTAATAGAGGAAATTATAGCTAATGGCAAGTTAAGTAAAACGTTTCTTATAGCAAAGGAAGAAGCTAATTAGGATCTAGCCCTTTAGTTACGCTAGGAAGGGAAGATTATAACCCTAGGCAAGCCCTTTAAGTTATTAGATTAAGCTAAGATTAATGCTTTGTAAGCCTATGATGTGTTTAGATTCACGATGTTTAACCCTGCTAAACATAGTAATAAGAGACTCTTTAAATCTCACATAGTAAGAGAAGTAAAGGGCAAAGGAACAGCTATGCTATATAAAAAGTTATAACTTATAATCTAAGGGATAAATAATAAAGGGAAGGAATTTATTCTAACCTAATCCCTAACAATCTAACGGTTAAGTTAACGATTAATTGTTGTAATAGCACTATTACTTAGATCTAAAGGCATTATCCTATGGATTTAAGACATCACACAGGCGTACGTGTAATTAAAAACATAGCTTATAAGATTAATTATTGCTATGTTACCTAAATAGATAGCATATTTGTTTCCTAAAGGAACTATAATAGAAGTTATTAAGCCTTTATATAGAATTATAGAAGCAGGAACTCACTAGTTTGCAACCTACTTCTATTATTATAGAGACTATCTTAACATAATAACCTTAACCTATAACCTATACTTATTAATCACCGCTTTAAAAGATAATAACCTCTTTAGAGTAGTTAGAATATAGATAGATAATACGCTAGGCCTTAGTAACTAGGATTTCTATGATCTTAAAGAGAGAGAACTTAAGAAGGTAAATTTCTTAGTGAAACTAAAGCAAAAGCTATTAGCTAAGAATCCCCTTATCTTTAATAGTTATATCCTTACGTAAAACGCTAATAATTTAATAGAACTGCGTTAGAAAGGTTAAAGCAAGAAGATTAAGCAAATTAACCTAAAGTCACTAACTATAAAATAAGATTACGTTAAATAATAAGCATAAGGGAGTTATATTGTAACTGTTTGTTAACCTAAAGCCCTTTATAACCTGTTAATTACTACGTAACACTAAGAACTAACTACTAATAATATAACTTAATTAAACAAACGCCTTAATTAGCAGATCTAATATTAAGAATAAGGTTTACATTACATCTCTCTAGACCTTAAGAGCGTGAAGTTATTTGTATTTATGGATAGATCTCTTGCTAATAACAAAGATCTAAGTTCCTAGATAGGATACGTGATTATTATTAGCAATAAAGAGGCAAAAGATAATACATTTACCTTAAAAGGTAATATTATTACGTATAGCTTAATAAAGAGTAAGCGTGTGACCTATACCGCCCTTGCTTCTAAATTATACGTAATAGTATAAGGTGCTAATGTAGCCTATGTAATTACTATAACTCTATATATAATTACGGACTAACTAAAGATTAATTGCATCCTAATAATCATCTATATAGACTCTTTTTTATTATATAAATACCTTATAAAGCTAGGCTCTATAAAAGAGAAACGCCTTATAATTAATATTATAGCCCTTTAATAGTTATACAAACGCCGCGAGATCTACGAAGTCCGCTAGATTAATAGTAATAATAATATTACTAATGTAATAATAAAGGAATCTCTAAATAATAGCCTTAAGACTTTTATTAACATAAATAAAGCTATAATTTATATTAAAGGCTAGGTAAAGAGGCTAGAGACTAGATAAACTAAACGAAAAGTCTAGGTTAACTATTACCTAGGCTAATAAGAGGCTTGTATTTGCTAATTAGATTTACTTATATTTATTTCTGTTTTTATTGCGTTTTTTAAGCCCTTTAGAGCTCTTAAGCTAGACCTCTTTCTAATCTATAGATTAACCTCTCCTTCTAATCCCTTATATTAATAACTAATAAGAGCCTTAGATTTAATATCTAGGCTTACTTTTCCTTTAATAGGCTTATAAGTAAGTTATATATAGTTTAGACTCACTTCTTTCCTTATTTAATAATTATATTTACTTTACCTTACTTTCCTTTTTAAAAAGAGAAGTTACTAGTATTATAATATCTAGGTTAATATTAGGTTAACCACTAGGGGAAGTGGAGCACGTGTGGTAACGCTACCCTATAATTAGCTACACCTATACGCGAGGCACGCACGTGACTCGCAATCCCTTTTCCTTTAGCCACGCAGCCCTCTAGATAGCTTAAAGAATTAACTACTAATATACCTTTAAATTAGACCCTTTGTGCACTAGTGCATAACGTTACAATAGCCTTAACGGTACTAACAATAAGGCTTTTTTTTTATATAGGAATATTTTTTAGACTAAAAGTTAGTGTATATAGGTTACTAGTTTGTATAGTAGTAAGTTAATTTTTTGATTTTTATATATAAATGAATTTTATGGAAAATTAAAAGTAGCCCTTAAGACCCTTTTAGTAGCCTGGATTTACTAATATAATTAGTAAGTATATAAGAGAAAGAAGATCTTTTTAATCTAGCTAGATAGCTAGGCCTCTTAATCTAACAGCCGCATTGCCTGTATAATATCACTAAAATCAATTCTATTAGTATATAAGATATTATAAAAGTTATCTAGATTGAATTCTATTAGTTAATAACTACTATAACCTTTTATTGCGTTACGTTAAATATTTAACGTGGTGGTTCTATTAGTCCCTAACCGTAGAGCTATACCTATATAGCTATTGCCAGCCGGTAACTAGCTCCCTACATTTCAATAGGTTATGAGCCTGGCCTATCACTATAAAATTCTTTCTAGTGCACTTTACGTACGGTTATAGAAGACTTCCCTTCTATAAAACAGGAAGCGCACGAGCGATACAGAAGCTTTTCCCTTCTATAAAAAGGAATTACAGTACGAATAGAAGACTTCCCTTCTATAAAATTAGAAGATAGATACCAATCAACAAGGTCAGGGGCCTTTAGCCCCTAATCTTAGTGCGTAAGAGGTTCTAAATAATCAGCTAAAAGAGCAGGTTATTAAGCAATAAGATGCTATTAATCTATTATTACAGAAGCTAGAGGCTTAAACTATAGCTATTAATAATAGAGGCATAGAGGGTGTGGAAGCTACTAAGCCTGCTAGTTAGGAGCAAGTTTAGCAGCCTATTTAAGATAAGGCACCTAAATCTAGCTTTATATAAGCTGCCTTTAATAATTTAATTATTAAGGAATTTAATAAGAGGGTTTATAGCTTCCTAGAGACTGCTAAGCTTAAAGGAGCTAAAAACTTTAATTAATGAAAACAAGCCCTAGCTATCTAATTTAGAGCTTTAGGCATGCCTAAATTTCTAGATAATCCGGATATTTCTAGGGCGCTAGGGGACGCTAACTAAGCTATTATCCTTATATTACTAAGGGATAGCTATACGGAAGGCCCCTAAGCTACTATAACTTAGCAAAAATCACCTAAAGAAGCCTATAATTTACTTATATAGTAGTATTTATATAGCGTTAAAATCTAGAGGGGGTCCCTATATTCTGAATTTCATAACCTGAATTTTCATGGTTTTAAGGGGACTTTAGAAGCCTTTAATGTAGTCTTTAATAATCTACTAGCTAGATTATTAATTTTAGGGGTCCTAATTAATCCTATAGATTAGGTTAATTAATATCTTTAATCCCTAAAATTAACCTTCCCTTAGTAAGCTAAGAGGCAATAATTTAGCATATATATAAATAAGGCTATAGGGGCTCCCCTAGATGCCCTAAATCTTTAATTTCTAATAGCAGACCTTCTAGCTAAACAAAGGGATAAATCATCTATGGTATCTAAAGCCCTAAATTATAGGGCTAAAGACCTAGAAAAGGGTGCTAAAGACAAGGAAAAGGCCCCTAAAGGTTAGAAGAAAAAGAAAGAAAGCTCTAAAGAAAATAAGGGCTCTTCTAATTCTAATAAGAAGAAAAAGAAGTAAAAGGGTTAAAAATCAGATAAAAAGGAAAATAAAGAGCTTATAGAGGGTTCTTTTATGCTAGGAAATTACAACCTTTCTAACAGAGCCCTTAATCCGTACAAGAAACCTAGCAATTATAAGACTAGTTATAAGAGCTCTAGCAATAGTAGCTCTAATTCTAGCTCTAGTAATTCGGATAATAACAAACAAGAAATTAATTCCTTAAATGGTTTTAATTATTACAGTAAAGACATAAAAAAAGCCCTATTATATAATATAGGTTTAACTATATATATAGTTAATTCTAGGGAGGTCTTTAGGGATTATACCCCTTATAAAAAGGGGGAATCTAACCCTATTATAACTAGTAGTGGTCCTATTTATCCTAAGGGCCATAGTAGTGCTGTTTTTAAGGTCTTATATTAAAAGAAACCTAATAAATATAGGACCTTAGTGCTAAAGGACGCTCTATATTTTCCTTAGCTTAATATTAATATAGTTAGTGGCCTTATTCACTATATATCTAGCGGTTGCTTTATAAAAAACCACCTTTATCTTAAAGATAGGTCTTATATTACTACCCTAGATATAGAAAAACATGGTTTTTTCTTTCACGTTAAAAACCAAATTACACCTAGGTTACATAAAGGGCCCTATAACAAAGAATCTCATTATATCTAACCTTTTACCTATGCTAGCTTTAGGGGTCATAGCTATCTGATTAGCTACCCTATAGAGGTTTAAATTCCCTCTAAAAAGCCGGATTAGGCTTCTAATTTGGACGAAATCACTAAAATCAACGAAAATAATCATAATATTGAAGAAATCGTACGGGATGATTTAGGGGATTTAGTCCCTTCTCTAACGCCTATAGCCCTAGGTTAGGTCCCTTATAAATCTAAGGAAATAGATTTAGGGGTGTTAGAGAGCCTTAGTAATAGAAAAAGGTCCCTAATACCTCCCTAAGAGGCCTATGGTTCTTAAGGGGCCTAGCAGGGGACTAACGGAGAGGGCCCTAATCTAGACCTATATTTAGACCCTAATTCAGGCCCTAAGGATCTTTAATATTAACGGTTACTAAAACTAGCTAGCCTATAGCATATACAATTAGGGCACCTAGGGCTTTCTTTGCTAAAGAAAACAAGCCTTATAACTAAAGGAATCCTGATTTTTCTAAAATCAAGGATAAAGATTTTAAATATATAGCTTATAATTAATCTAAGGCAGTTAGAAGACCTAGGAAATTAGCTATCCCTAGCCCCCCTAGAGCTCTAGATTAAATAGAGGGGGATACGCTAAAAATCAGCCCTATACTATACAATAAACAGTTAATTTGCTTATTTCTAGTTAATTAAAAGACTAGATATAAGTGGGTTTTCTTATTACCTAATAAGGAAGGACTAACTATTTATAGGGCTATTAAGGGCTTCTTTAAAGGGCTTAAAAATTAACTAGGTTAATATCCTAGGTACCTTCACTTTGATAGGGGCTAAGAAATTAATTCTAGTTATTAAAGCTAGTTAAATTCTAAAGGGATTAAATTTATGACTTCTAGTCCCTATATCTATAAGCAAAATAGATTAGCAAAGCGTTTAATTCGTACTATTCTAGATTAATTAAGGGCTACTATCTAGTAGGCAAAATTCCTATTATATCTATAGTGTTTTATATTACCTGCAGTTGTTAACCTAGTTAATATAACTGCTAATACCACAAAGGATAAAAGCCCTAAATAACTACTAGCTAGGGAGCTAAATTAGCCCTATATAACTAATATTAGTAGTATTAGAGCTATAGGATCTCACTGTAAGATTCTAATTCCCCTAGAAAAACAACCTAAAGCCTAGAAGTTAGTAGCTAGAACTATCCCTAGAAGACTTTTAGCTACACTAGGTTCTAATACCTACCTAGTGTACATCCCCTCTAAAAGGCTAGTTACAAAGACTAGCTTTATTAAGATTATAGAACCTATAGGTCCTATCTCTAAAGGATTACCTAGGCTTTCTATAGGAGATAACCCTTTAGAGGGGGAAAATAATTTAGAAAATTAAGATCTAAATTAAGGTTTAAAGGATTACCCTATAGATAACATAGGAGAACCCCCTATAGGTTAAGAAAAATACCCTATAGGGCCTATATAACCCCCTAAGGAACTAATTCTAAAGGCTCCTATACAGGCGCTGCCTATAACTTAACTAGAAAATCAGATTTTGACTCTAGACCTAGATTTTAACAAAATTACTAACTTTAACCCTAATATTAACCCTATAGATGTTAATATTAGTTCCCTTTCTTCTCTAGATTTTATAAAAGAAATCTGCTTTAAGGTATAGGAGAAGCTAAAGGAAAACAACCCTAATAGCCCTAAACCTAAGACCTGGGGGCAAGCTATATCTAGCCCTAATAGGGATAAATAGATAGAAGCTATATATAAGGAACATAAATAGCTTCTAAAGGCTAGTACTTTTAAATTTATAGGGAAAGACTAAGTACCTAAGGGCTAAAAAGTACTAAAGAATAGGCTTATATATAAGCTTAAGAAGGATAAAGAAAATAATCCTCTAAAATACAAGGCCTAACTTATTACTAAGGGATTTATGCAAATTAAAGGTCTAGATTATCTAGAGACCTTTGCAGCCATAAGCATTCCCCCTAGCTAGAGGATTTTACTAGCCCTAGCGGCTTAGAATAACTAAGAAATTAAACAGGTTAATTTTATAGGAGCTTTTCTTAATAGTAAGCTATAATAATAGATTTATATAGTTATCCTAGATAGATTTATTGAATTCCTTAAAGCAAATCCTAAACTAGCTAAATTAGCTAGAAGTTTTGGCTATAAACCTTCTAAAGATTAAGTAATTTTATTACTAAAATGTTTATATAGCCTAAAATAGAGCTTAAGGGAGTGGTAATAAGCACTAATAGCAGTGCTAAAGTCCCTAGGATTTAACCCTCTTATATCTAACCTAGCTATATTCTTTAATCCCTTTACTAAAACCTTTATTATTACATATATAAATAATTATCTTCTAATTAGACTAGATTTACCTTATATCTAAAGGCTTAAAAAGGAACTTTATAAAGTCTATCTAATAGAAGATAGGGGGCCTGCTAAATTCTTCTTAGGGGTTTAAATTATATAAGATAGGCCTAATAGAATACTAAAAATTCACTAATCTTAGTATATCTTAGAGGCTTTAAATTAATTTAATATGCTAGATAGTAAGCCTATTAGCATACCTCTTTAGCTAGGTATATTAGCTACGCAGATAACTAAGCTTTTAATAGCTAGCGAAATTAAGCTTTATTAGTGTATTATAGGGACTATAATATACCTAATATTACTTACAAGGCCAGACGTGGCCTTTACACTTCAGTGGCTATCTATAGCACTAGCTAGCCCCTATATAGAGCACCTAAAAGTAGCTAAAACCCTGCTTAGGTACCTATTAGGGACTAAATTCCTTGCTATTATTTATAGGGGAGACCCTAAAGGTATAGCTAGCAAAAGCCTAATAGGTTATTACAATAGTGATTTTGCAGGGGATAAAAAGACCTCTAAATTAACCTACGCTTATCTATTTAAGCTAGCTAGCGGACCTATTAGCTAGAAATTAAAGAAAGCTAGTATAATAGCTTTATTAATATTAGAAGCTAAATCTAACGCTATCTGCGAGACCTTCCGGGAGCTACAGTGGCTTTAGGGCTTATTTAAGGAGCTAAAAACCCCTATTTCTCCCCCTATATAGATATTCTGCGATAATTAAGGCGCTATAACCATAGCCTATAACCCTGCCTTATATAGCTGTACTAAGCATACTTTGCTAAAGTTTGACTATATTAGGTAATAGGTATTAGCAGGTTTAGCTAAGATTGAATATCTAGATATAAAGTTAATGCCTGCAGATAGTCTAACAAAACCGTTATCCGTACCTCTTTATCAGGCTTTTATTAAGCTTATAGGGCTTAATAACCACTAAAAACCAATAACTAATTCCCTTCAATAGGGAACTAAAAATAACGCTAAAAAAGGGAGCTATATTTAACAATAGCTAGGAATTTAAAAAGGGGGTCTTTTATCTTTTCCTGTTTTTTTCCCTTTTATCTATTATTATCTAATAGTTATTGTTTACCCTATAGTCTCCTTGCACGCTTTTAATTGCCCTTAATGTAATTCTTTTGTAGAGGGGGTGTTAAAAATAAGACCTATTTTTAGCCCTTTCTAGTTAAAGGACCTTTTTATTACTAGCTTACATAGCAAGCCTAATAGCTATACTATAGCTATTAATAGTCGCGTAGGTGACCGTTAATGGCCACGTTATAGCTATTAATAGTTATAACTAACTATATAGATAACTAATTCTAATTAATTATAGATTATTTAATTACGTTATAGCTATAAGCGTAGCTATAACCACGCTACTAGTAATTAGGTAAGCTAGGGTAACGTAAGCAGGTTACCCTATATATAGGTTACCCTATAGCTATCTTTAATAGCGATTTTCTCTTTAACTAGCGGTTATATAAAAGTTTTATATATAGCAAATTAAAGCTAGAAGATAGGGCTTTCTTTTTATATAGGAATATTTTTTAAACTAAAAGTTAGTGTATATAGGTTACTAGTTTGTATAGTAGTGAGTTAATTTTTTGATTTTTATATACAAATGAATTTTATAGAAAATCAAAAGTAACCCTTAAGACCCTTTTAGTAGCCTAGATTCACTAATATAGTTAGTAAGTATATAAGAGAAAGAAGATCTTTTTAATCTAGCTAGATAGCTAGGCCTCTTAATCTAATAGCCGCATTGCCTGTATAATGTTACTAAAATCAATTCTATTAGTATATAAGATATTATAAAAGTTATCTAGATTAAATTCTATTAGTTAATAACTGCCATAACCTTCTATTGCGTTGCGTTAAATATTTAACGTGGTGGTTCTATTAGTCCTTGACCGTAAAGCTACACCTATATAGCTATTGCCAGCCGGCAACTAGCTCCCTACATTTCAATAATACTATATGCTTAACATGCCGCTTAAAAGGCAAAGGCGCTAAATTAACTAGTAATAGTGGACAAACTATTCTAAGTTATAGGGATAGACTATATTAGGCTATTTCTAGAGTTAGAGTAAGATATTAAATATATCTTAGTTATAGTGGATTATTTTTCTTAGTTTATATAGCTATTCCCCTATAGGTTAACTAGTGCTATAAAGGTAGTAAACTATCTATAAAATTAGATAAATAGGTTATTACTTACTCCTAAGGGTTTCTATACTAATCCTAGGCCTATATTTAGGTTAGTAGAGTTATTAGCGTTTTTAAAGAGAAAGGCAGTTAGCCTAATAAACGCTCTAAGATAGTCTTATAAAAGTATTAGGCTAGTAAAGGGTTTAAATTAAATCTTATAGAGTGTTTTAAATAAAATAATATCTAATATAAAGAACTAGGACCTTTAACTTCTAGAGATAGCTAAAATATTAAATTACTAATATATTAAATCTATAAGCTATACTCTTACTAAGGTACTATATAGATTAATATAAATAATAAGGATAGGGCTAGGAGCCTTTTTAACCTAAAGTTTAGCTAGTTAGAGTAATAATTTTTATAAGACTTTAGCTTAGCTATTAGAGAAGTCCCTAGAAGGAGATATAGTAATATATTTTATAGGGAATATTAAATCTTATTATATAGTAGTTAAGACTAATAGGAAGTTAGAGGCTATTACTTATAGAGAACACTATAAGTAATAAAGAGTTAAGCCTTTTAAACTAGGTAAGATAGTAATAGTAATTACTAAGGGGAAGCCCCTAAAGCTATAACTATAATAGTAAGGGCTATTTTAGATTAAGACTTAAACTAGGCATATATCCTATTTGCTTGTTAATTTAGATAGATTAAGAGTAAGGGGAGGCTATAGCTTAGACTTCTATAAGGATATTCTAAAGGCTTATATTCCCTAAACTAGTTATCTAAAGATATTATAAGACTATTTATTATTAGGGAGAACTAAATTATAGAGATAAGATTAAGGGAGAGACCTTATAATATAAAGGAGTGTATAATTTATCTAATAGAAGCTAAAGGTTTAGTAAAAAAAAAAAAAAGAAAAGAAGGTAAGAAAGGAAGGGAAAGGTAAGAAAGTGTAGCCTAGTGGTTACTTAATAAGTAGGAAAAAGTAAGTTAAAAGTAAGCCTAAAGTAAGAGATAGGAGGAGGCTATATATTTCCTTTTCCTTCTTTTATATTCTATCTCTCTTTATTTTTTTCTTCTTTTCCTTTACTACTAAGGCTACTAGTTAGAACTAGTAATCCCTATTACTATTTTAAGTTTAACTCTAATAAGTTTTACTATTTATTACTTAGGGATTTCTAGAGGTTTCTCCTTCCTATAAAGTTATAACCTTATTATACTTATATATTCTTAACTAAACCTATTTAACATTAAACTTGCTTCTAGTATAGCCTTTATAACTATAAGTTTAGGGAGGGTTCCTAGTCTTACTAAGTAAAGGATTGCTTTACTAGTAGCTAAGGAATTACACTTAATAAGAGGGAAGGAAGGGGATTTATATCTATTTAAGGACTTATATTTTATATAGGACCTTAATATACTAACCTTTACTTACTTTACCTAGAAGGAAGGATATAAGGATAAAGAAGCTATAAGGTAAAGGGGGTAACCCTTAGGCTAAATAGGTAACTTCTAGTTATTAAGAATAAGGATAAGGTGCTAGCTAAAATAGTAAATAAGATATAAGGAGAAGACCTATTTAAGAATAAAAACCTCTAATCTAAGAAATAGTATATATTTAGCCTATTAAATAAGTGCTTAAGACTATATAAACTTAGGGAGATAGTAATAGTTATAAAGTTAACTATATATAATTTATTACTTATAAGAATTACTAGTAAGGGAGTAAATACTATAATTAAAAGCCTTAAATAAATCTTTATAGGATATAGCTTAGATAAGATATACCTAGTAACTATATAAGTATTAAATTAGAACTAGAGAGAGAACTTCCTTTAGGATAATAACTATATAGTAGGAATATTCTATAACTTAGTAAAGGGGGTTTATATAAAGCCCTCCCTAGTAATACTTTACTAAGAACTACTAGTAAAAGGGAATCTAAAAGTAATAAAAGGTTAACTTCTATTAGTAGCTAATTAAACTTTAAAGAACTAAATAATAAGGGAGTTAAGGAAATTAAAATTTAGGTAAAAGTTACTTACTAAACTAAGAAACCTAACCTTTAATAACTTATTAACTTAGTATAGTAAAATATATAAATAATTAGAGAGAGGTAATACTATTAAGCTACTATACGCTTATAAAATTATAATAGTTAAGATAGTAAGCCTAGTAAGAGGCTATCCTAAATTAGTTAAGGGGGTTAGTAAGATAAACTAGCTTACCCCTTACGCTAAAGCTACTCTAGGGATTTACTTCTATACTTTCCCTCTTATATTTACGCTTAATTTTCTAAAAACTATTCTTAAAATAATAAGAAGGTTTATTAAGGCATACTTAATAGATATTTTCTACACTACTAGCCTTCTTATAGCATTAGTAATATAGGGGGATTTAATTAACTTAAAGTCTTATAGGACTAAAAACTATATCTATATTCCTAGGAAGAAAGGTAGGCCTCTTATCCTAGATATTAAGCCTATTAGAGCTAAAAGATTTTACCTTTATTTTTAGTATTAGCTATAACTAAGTTATAAACTAAAGCTATTATAATTCCCTTATTTATTCTAAGTTATACTATTACTCTTAGTAAAAGCTAGTAGGTTATTTAGTATTAATATAGAAATAAGACATTAAGGCTAGTTAGTTAATAAAGTAGTATAATATAAGTTAAGACTAGTAACTTTAAGAGTTAGGGGATTATTAGCTTATTACTAACTATTAGTAATACTAATTTACCTATAAGATAGTCTCTTTAGTATCCCCTATAAACTAGTAAGGACTAGAGGTTTAATAGTTAACACACTAACTATACTTATTTAAGGTCTTTAAATGCTTAGATTATTTTATCTAATAGGATTACTAATACCTAGAGACTAAATTATAGTTTAATCTATAATAATACTAAAAGACTTTATACTATAATATTACTTAACTATAGCTAGAGTAAAGTATATAAAAACCTTATACTTATATAAGGGAAATAAAGAGAAAGTTCTAATAAGACTAGAGAATAAAAATAAACCTTTTTATCTATAGAGAATAAAGTAGCTATTAAGGATAAGAATACCTAATAATATTATAAAGAGTAGTAATATTCTAATTACCTTAGATAAAGTAAAGTATATTAGAAGTAATAATAATTTATCTAAACTACCTTTTAATTCTAGAGATAATAATTCTAGAGATAGTGTATCTAAAAGGGGAAATACTAAGAGTAAAAAGACTAGAGGTAAAGTCTATAGGAAAGGAGATAGTAACTCTAGGAATAATAATTATAAGGGTGTAAAAGCTAGTAAGAGTAGTAAAACTAGAGGTAATAATAATACTAGAAAGGGTAATAGAAATAATAAAGGAAGGAAGAAAGGTAATAATAATCCTAAGAGTATAAAGGTAATAAGGGTAAAAATAAGAAATCTAATAAAGATAAGGAAAAGGCTACTAAGAAAGGAGACTCTCCTATAACTATAACTATAGTTAATAATAATAATACTAGAAACTTACCTAGGAATTTAAGTAAGGAGTAAGCTTATAATAAGAACTAAAGTAAAAGGGAAAATAAGGAACTTAATAATAATACTAATAATAATAAAAAGCAAAAGAGGGATCCTACTAATAAGGGATCTTAGTAACTATAGCTACTATAACTATTACCCCTAGGACTACTACTATTACTATAGAGAGAGAGAGTAACCCCCTTTATTAATAGGTAATTAACTCTAGCCTTTATATTTATTTAGGCTACTAGATTAATTAAGAGTAAATATCTAATATAAATTAAAGATATATTTCTAATAGGAGATATTTATAGTTATTCTAAGAGAGAGACTATTAGATTAAACTCTTTTATTATCCTACTAAGCTACACTTTCTAAGCTAGTAGTAATATAGTAATATTAACCCTAACTTACCTTAGTAAAATAATAGGGGTTATAGCTAAATATTAATTAATTTATAACTTATAAAACCTAATTAAGCTAGCTATTAACTATAGAATCTCTATTACCCTAACTATATTTATCTTAGATAAATATTATAATCTTTAGCTAAAGGGTACTTCTTATTTATCTAAAATCTAATATATAACTATTAAGGAATATAATAATATAGTAACTAAGTTTAAGTTAAGGGCTAAGTAAGAGGTATAATCCCTATTACTTAGATTACTTATACTACTACTACTAATTAAAGTATTTAATAACTAGTTAAAGCTCTTATTAGATCTTTACCCTTATAGTTATATTATAGCTATACTAACTTAATAGCCTCTAAGGATAAAAGCCCTAAAGTATTAGCTTAGTAAGAATTAATAAAGGTATAATAAGGGTAGGGTTAAAGTAATTAAGGTATTAACTACTATTTCTAATACTTATTACCTATTTAGCACTGCTTTTATAAAGCTTAATAAGTTAATTAATCTTTACTAAAGAGGCTAGAAGGGTATTAAGGTTAAGGGATTAAACTAGTATAAATTAAAGGAGATTAGTAAATCCCTAATATTAGTATTAAATAGGAAGGAGAGAGTTATTATTTTCTAGGAGGCTTTTAGATTCTTATTCTTAGAGTAAGATAATAGAAATTCTAAAGGAGCTACTAGCTAGTTAAGTTTATAGGCTAATACCTTAGGTTATAACTAGTTAGATAATACTATATTTTCTAAAGTAGCTACTAAGTATATATATAGAATTAAGGGGGGGCTTTACCCCTTATAAGGTCTAGGAAGGCCTAAGAGTTTAATTAGGGTAAGAGATAACTTAATAAGGCTAAGGAGACTAATAAAAGGTAATTATTTATCTAAAAAGATATTTAAAGTCTATAGGGAGCTATTTATAGAGTTTAAAGTAACTAGGAATAGGTTAATAACCCTAAAGGAAATAGAATTACTAAGGGGGGATATTATTATAATTAAGGATTAATCCTAAAGGATAAAGGATAGGGGAAAGATAATTACTTAGAAGGATTAAAGATTTTAGTAATATAAGCTTAAAGGGGGGGGCTATAATAGTATTAGTTGCTTTATTCTTTTTTTTTAGGCTATTAGTTAGGGCAACCACTAAGTGGTAGTGGACGTGAAGGGGGGGTAAGTGCAAGGCACCTAGCTTACCTAACATAAAAACCCCACTTAACAGATTTTTTAGGGGAGCTTTTTTTTCTAGCTCTTAAGATCCTCACAACAGATCGTCAATAATTGAGTTGAAATCGTCAAAAGCTTCATTCTGTCCGTTCATCTCTTTGTGTCCGAATGACACGTTGTATGTAGTCCGTAATAATAAGGTGCGGGATGGATGGTGGATGTACGTACTGACTTTGTACTCCGGAGTTATCATGGGTTGCTTCACTTGGCTTGCCGATCTCAGATACCGCCGTCCAACAAGTTGGTAGGCTCTAGTTGCGAAGCAGTTGCCGCTGCAGGTTTCCAAAGACTGACGGCGTGACGCATCAAACATCCTCTATAAGTTAGCGCCGCCCTCTACAAGGTGCCAGAGAGACGGCCGTCGTCCATCGTGAGCTCATGATGCATACTTGTCTCAATCATTGCAGCTCAGTGGGAGGATTCTGGAGGATCTCCATCTTGGAGGATGGCTTGTTGGGCTACCATGCCATGTGCCATGCGATCAGTCAGAAGTGAGTGTAATATGTATCAACGGTATCAATTGCCTCAATTGCCTCAATCGCCCTAAATTGCCACTAGACTCATGGCGGCAGCTGTTCTCTCCAAAGTTGGCTCGTCTGCAGGGAACATGACGAATGACGATGCAGGAGGACCAGCCAGCCAGTCTTTGGATTTTCTAGAAGGCTTCCATGGCCCGATGCATCCCCACAGATCTTGACAGGGCCCAGTAGCGACGAAGATTGGACCTGAGAGAACGATGGTGTGGACGCACTGGCGGTCAACGACAAGGGCAGGGAGCAGCTGGAGAGAGAAGGAAAAAATAAAAATTGCAGTTGCAGTTGCAGTTGCAGTTGTAGTCAAACGCAATTGCAGTTCCGGGTTCCAGGTTCCCCTGGAGTGTGAGTGGGCTCCATGTGGATACTGCGTACGCAAACCACGGGGTGCACGGGTTGGTGAGGGAATAAAGACGATAAGACCGAAGTCGACTCGGTCGCGTGAGCGAGCACACGGGAAACAATGCGATTAAGCACTGCAACACGGCAATTGATTACTGAGACCCCAAGACCACCCGGGCAATGGGCGGAATGCGGTCGAAGCACGCGGGGTGAAAGTCGCACCGCACAAGGTTCGACGCGCGAACATGTCTCATCTTGCTTTCCGACGGCCGAGAGGAAGGAGCGAAGCGAAGCGAGGCGAGGCAGGCAACCTGGAAACTAACCCTAACCGGCCCTCCGTCTCGTGTCGTGTGACACACAAGTGACACCACCCAGACCGAGTCGACGACGCTTGGTCCAATCTCGTCCAATCTCTGAGCCTCTGATCAGTGAGCCAACCAACGCACGGCATCAAAATGAATGAAATGAATGAAATGCATTGCAGTCAGCAGTCAGCAGTCGGCTCAGTCCAGCAGCGCAGCGCAGCGCGGCTCAGAGCGCCAAGTGCCCGTGCCTGGTTTGTTACCTGCAATCTTGGCGCGGCACCCCCTTGGCTTCTGGTCTTGGCTCTTGGCGGGCACTGCACTGGCCCGGACCAGACTTTTCGACTTTTCATCAAATCCTTGTTCGCGGCGGCACCCCCGTCTTCCTGCAGGTGCTCTTGTGCGGCTGCGGCTCGCGGCACTTTTTGCCGACTTGGACTGGGACTGGATAAGAGCGAGGAAAATTTCCTTCTTGGTCGCAAGCCACAATGCCACAATCCGACCGACGTCATTCCCAGATGCGCCATCCGATTCACCACCTCCCGCTTTTTGCCGCCGTC
This sequence comes from Epichloe sp. AL9924, assembly GCA_000729825.1. NCBI lineage: Eukaryota > Fungi > Ascomycota > Sordariomycetes > Hypocreales > Clavicipitaceae > Epichloe > Epichloe sp. AL9924. The sequence continues at coordinate 81,403 of JFGW01000100.1, forward strand.
AGACAACAACAACAATAACAACAACAACGACAGCAGCAACAACAACAACAACAACAACAACGACGACGGCAACAATGGCAATGACAACAATAAAAACGACAACAGCGACAACGGCAACGATTACAACAACAATCGAAAGCATGCTCGAGCCTGATATACATTGAGTCCCTGGATTTGCGGGCTGCAAACGTGGGCCCCCGAGGTGGGCTCCAGCAGAGTGGCTGCAACCAAGGAAGAGGAAGGCACGGAAGGTTCATGTTACCAACCACCCACATGATGGACCACATCCCATCCATCCAAGGTGCCATCGCCACCGCGTTACCCCAGGATTCGACTACTATGTACGATTCCTAATCGAATCGTGCCTTTCTCTTCTCTCACGCTAATCACCTCGGTCACCTCGGAGTCTTGGGAGTCTCACACGGAGAGGAAATTGTCCGCGGCGGGTCGCCATGGATCGTTGACACATGAAAACTGACTCGACCGACCGACCCCTCCACCCTTGCCTGGCAATCAATTGGTCCAGAGGCCTTCTCTTTCCTGGCACTTGCGGAGCCCATCGGATCTAGAGCCCTGGCTTCGTGTCATCTCGCGTCAAATCGAGGGTCATGGAAGACGAAACCAAAGTGGCGTCCTCCAGTCATAATGCCCAGCTAACTATTGGACCCTGTCAAGACACATGCAAATTGACCCCACTACTACTACGTTGCTCCACGAAACTCAACTTGGGTGAGTTCCCTTATGAGTCCCCTCCCAGCTTTGTGTCCGGCCCTCGACTCCGAGGAAAAGACAACATTTGCGGGGAGCCGTCCTCCGGGGTACTACTGCACGACAAGATTGGTCTGGAGGAAGATCAATGGGTGGTCCGGGAGACTGGGACTGTAGCTAGTAGAATCTAGAACTTGGCCCGAGGCCGCCATTGGAGACATCTGCTACGGATTACTGCTCAACTTAACCAACGCAATGCGTGCTTGACTTTTTGCATGACTTTTCCCATTGACAGGCCAGAGATTGAACCTGGGACCCTTATCAGTAGGCATCTCGTGACTCCTACGAATTAGTCGTCTCGCAATTTGGTTTCGCGGCCAGCCCGCTCTGTTATCTACAATGGGGCTTTGGCTCCCCAACTTACTTGAATGCGATGGAGGCGCCCCATTACCCCATCCCGTGGTGCCATTGTCTGCCCCACTTGCTCCAATCTTGTTGATGAGGGCTTTCTTTTCCTTTTCCCACAATTCCCTATCTGGATTCCTGGATTCCTGGATTTCTGACTAGAGGGTGTCTGTCTATTCCAAGTCAATGCATGTTTCAAACCGGTGGTGATGGGTGGCAGGCGGGAGGAGATGGCTAGTCGCGGTGTACGGACTACATGTACGGATTATAAAGTTCGCGTGTCATGGAGTCGAGGCGTGTTTGTTGTGTGTCGACTTGTCCGGGTTCGGCCAAGGAAAGAGAGAACTCACTCCACCCCCCCTGCCCCTCGCGCCTTCTTTTCTTCGCGCCAGAATCAGAAACCTTCCATTGCATTTGCCCCGACCCTGGCCCACCCTGGCCCTGGTCGTCGTGCGTCCATCTTATCTTCTTCTTCTTCCACCCTGCCCATGTTCGGGAACCCAGCCTAAGCTCATTCACCAATTGCTTGCACGCGATTAGCAGCAGCACGGTACGGAGTACGGAGTACGGACAAAGTATATTTTATTCCTTGCTTGTTTTCAATAAAGCTCCGCAACTTCCCACCTTCTAGCGTCCGACCCTTCGCCTCGTCTCCTCTTCCATACACATTGCTCCTCGTGAGGTGGTCAACTGTTCACCTCCGCCCTCTCTCCTCCCTCTCTCCTTCCTCAACATCTTTTGACAAAGGACTGAAAGGACTGCTGTGTCTCATCTGCTTTGCCAACATCAAGACCTGAGACCAGGAACACTACTCTAGGAAATCACCCGACTTTGGGTCAACTCGGGCCGAGTCCGACCATCCATCTAAGATATTCTCTCTTCTCGCCATTCCCATTCAACTCACCACCCAAAATGTCGGAAACTGTCGTACGCGACCACGCTCTGTCCGAAAAAGCCATCAGGGAAAAGGATTCGTCCACCTCCGATCTCGCCACTTCGGATAACGTGCTTGGTGCTCCCATCGCAGGAGAGGTGACCGACTTCGAGGAGCGACGAACAGATTTGGAGAAGCAAAAGACAGCCGAGGGCAATGCGCACTTCCATCGTCTAGGATGGAAGCGACTCACCATTGTCCTCATTGTTGAGGCCATCGCGCTCGGCTCACTCAGCTTGCCAGCCGCCTTCGCTTCGCTGGGCATGGTCGCCGGTGTCATCTGCTGCGTTGGTCTCGGACTCATCGCCATCTACACAAGCGATATTGTCGGAAAGGTCAAGATTGCGTATCCCGAAGTCGCTCACTATGCCGACGCCGGTCGTCTTCTGATGGGACGTTTTGGATACGAGGTGGTCGGCGCCATGTTTGTTCTTCAGTTGACCTTCCTAGTCGGCTCGCACTGCCTGACCGGTACAATCGCCTTCCTCAACATCACCAACAACGGCGCCTGTTCCGTTGTTTTTGGTGTTGTATCCGCCATCATCCTGCTCGTCATCGCCATTCCCCCGTCCTTCGCAGAGGTGGCCATTCTCGGATACATCGATTTCGTCTCCATCCTGCTTGCCATCGGCATCACCATCATCGGCACCGGCGTTGTCGCTGGCCAGGGTCCCGGAGGTTTGTCTGCGGTGAACTGGTCGGCGTGGCCAAAGGAGGACCTCACGTTTGCCGAGGGTTTCATCGCCATTACCAACATTTGCTTCGCCTACAGCTTCTCCATGTGCCAATTCTCCTTCATGGACGAAATGCACACTCCCGCCGACTATGTCAAGTCGATTTGGGCTCTCGGCCTCATTGAAATATTTATCTACACTATCACGGGTGCCGTTGTCTATGCCTTTGTGGGCGTTAACGTCAAGTCGCCATCGCTGCTCTCGGCCGGCCATACCCTGTCCAAGATTGCTTTTGGCGTTGCCTTGCCCGTCATCTTCATATCTGGATCCATCAATACAACCGTCATTGGGCGCTATATCCACGGCCGAATGTACAAGGACTCGGTCACGCGATTCATCAACACCCCCAAGGGCTGGACCACGTGGCTCGCAGTCATCACCGTCATCACCGTCGCCGCCTTCATCATCGCCGAAGTGATCCCCATTTTCAACGATCTTCTGTCCATCTCGTCCTCCCTGTTCATTTCCGGCTTCACCTTCTATCTGCCTGCCTGGATGTGGTTCAAGCTTCTCCGCAAGGGCAAGTGGTACTCCAAAGAGAACCTCCCCAACTCCATCATGAACGCACTTTGTTTTTTCATCGGCATCGTTGTCTTGGTCTGCGGCACATACGCCAGTGTAAACGATATTGTAAGTTCAAGAATCCCAAAACTCTGTCCCACGTCGAAAATAACACGACACTAACTTGTGATGCCAAAAGATCAAGTCGTTCAACGCCGGTACCACGAGGGGGGTCTTCTCTTGCGCACCAATTGGGTAAAGGGAAGCGGTAATTTCTTGCGTGTGAGAATAATTTTAAAGAGTAGGAAACCAACGACATGCTTTTCGAGCACCAAGTCTCTACGCGGCGCATTCACGATGCCATGGGCGAGGACGCGAGGTTGGTTGGGATGCGGAAAAGGTGGCCTAATTGACGCAGAAGGAAGCAGAATACATGTATATAAAAAAGGCTTTACGCATGCTCGTGGTACAGGATTAGTCATTCGATGTTGCTGCATATTATGATCCCCCCACCTGTTTGTTGCACTATGCGCAAAGCTCACTTACCCGGGGTGGTTCGAGAGACGATGGCCTGAGCTCCCACCTGCTGCGAGGGCGGGATCTCGCAGTCGCAGATTGGGGATATTGAGTTTGCGGTGTTATCAGGGGGCAGGGGGTTAAAATAGAGTTGGCGCCCTGGCTGACGTGAAAGAAGATGTGCGCGGCGGCCCGTGGCGGTCCCGTGGCGGCCCCGTGGCGCGATGTCCAGGTCGAGGGGGGGCTTGTTCAGAGACAATCAATCGAGGGGACCGGCCAAGTCTTTTTTTTACCATTTTTCGGCCATTTCCCCGAGAATGGAGAATGGGGAGACGGGCGTTTGGAGAAATGCCGCAGTGGTGGATGGGACGGGGTCTTGGATGGAAGTCGGGTGTTCTGAAGCAGTTTTCGCAAGCCCAAGCATTTTGTTTGCATGTCTGACTATGGGATGGGATGGCTGATCGATCGATAGGTGGACCCACGAAGCATAGTGATGGCTTTGGAGCATGGGTGGGCAATTTACTTGGAAGCCTGGGGGATTCATGAGTTGAGAAAAAAAAAAAAGGGGGAAGAAATAATCATGGCTGCTATGCACTGATCTCGTATACAAATTGGCCGCCAGTCATGGGAGGAGATTGAAATCTTGTCTATTTCTTGGCAATTATCGATGCTCGCTCGGTGAGGGAGCAGAAGATGGGAATTCTGCCGCGTATGCAAAGGGACACCGGCGGTTCAATTCCAATTGCCGACGGGCGGCTACCTGTGGGAAGAAAAGAAGTGGGTGAGGCAAGCTTGGTTTTCGGGTCAGAGTCAGAGGGACGGACCGGCCGATGGGAAGCCCGTCCCGTCCGCGCATGGGGAAAACCTAGGAAAGGGGGGGGGGGATGCAAAAGCTCGTTCATCAAATTCATTTGCAGCGGCGGCCTTGATTGTTTCCTCTGTGAATAACTGCCTTGCGTGCGAGGGCGCGGCCGAGTCCCGTTCTGCGCATCGACTTGATAATGTCGCGGGGGGGGGGCACAAGATGGTGCCTTCCCCTTGCGGCAACTACTTTCGACTTGGCCTTGGCCTTGGGCTGAATTCCGGAATATGCGTCATGGTGTTGACGTCCAGTTTCTCATGGGAGCTGAGCTGAGCTGTTGGCTTCGTCGTCAGCATGTCTGCCCTGGACGTCGCTGCCCGTTGTATCGCCCCTTCTTCCTCCAAATAGGGGTTTATTACGCCGGATTTCATCCTTTTCTTCTCCTGGCCAAGCTCGTCTTTACACCGGCCGCCGGCGAAGCGCGCTGTTGCCGTTGCCCTCATCAACGCTCTCAGTCAGCTAGGGTTGGATCGTCAGATTTGTGCTGAAGAATCTGAATGAGAAATTGTAGGAGGAGGAGGAGACGTCGCAGACGAAAATGAGAGCCAGGCATGGACAGTCAGTTCCGTCTTGATTGGAAATAATGACGAAGCTCTTCGCATGCGCAAGGGCTTCAGGTGTCTAGTTTGAGAAGGTTTCATGGAGCATTGGTCACGAGGAACCGGATACAAGGCGGGGCAAGGCTTTCGTCTAATATGAATAGACATGAACAAAGTCTTGATTCTTCATACCCGTCGCGGCATCAAATGCATTGTCGCCGCCCACCGCCTCAGTTTCCCCCACGTGATCAAGTATTTCGTTATCCTGCCTCGCCGCGGCCCTTTGCATGCTCAGATTTGTAATGTGCCCTGCTTTGCCGACGTCTCTTCTCTTGCGCGCCTGCCAAACGTTCAGGAGGTGGATCGGAGCCATGCCCAGGATCGCGAGTCCTGCTAGAAGCTGCCGGTGCTACAATGACAGGGCGATGAGCTTGTTGAGGAACTGCGCTGCCTTGTCACGACCTTGACGCTGTCGCCAGATCATGACGAGGGACTTGTTGGCGAAGCCGGAGATGATGTATACAGACGACGGGTCGTGGCAGTGGCCAAACAGATGCATACTCTTGAGTCTTGAGCGCGAACAACTACCCGGCTGCTTATGCGCGGACCAAAAGCCGGCTTTGGAGTTGTCTTGGCTCAGCGGCGGCAAATACTCGATTGGTGCCGAGATGGACGGCATGTGGCACATGTTCAACAAGGTGTACAGGCAGGATTACGGAGGACTCGAGGAGATCATCATCGTGGGAAAGACTCTGCAAGACATCGCTTCCCAGACCCAGAAGGGTGGATCAAAGAGCACCACAACCTCGGTATGCAAATGTGAAGTCGTATGTTCTGGCAAGCCGTGAAGAAGCTTCGTGAGGAGGGAATTGAATGCATTTGGAATGACAACAATGAGTACACCATGACCGACAATTGTTGGCAGTATACCGTCGATGAGCCTTCGCTTCAAGTTCCGGACAAGCTGAAAGGTCGTCGAGATGTTGGGATTTGGGGCCGGAGCTTACATGCAGAACTGCACGGAAAGGCCTCTCACGATGCTCTGGTCGAGGCTCACCCGGAAAGTAGACCATTTGTTTTGACCCGATCTGCCACGGCCGGAACCAGGCGATATGCTTGCAGCACCTGGAGCGGTGACAATATCCACAGGCTGGCTTGAAGACGATGGAAAATGGCAACAGTATCGATAGTTTCAGTAACAAAAGGTAACAGAAGACGCATTTAGCCCAGGCAAAGTCCATGGCATGGCGTAAGTTTTGTAGATAGATCCGAGGCTCGCGCGTGATAATATGATAATATCCATACGCTCCTTCAAAGCGTCTTGCGCCATCTTTAGCATCTGGATCCGAGTTGGTGACATGGCCTCAACGTTCTCTACCCCAATCGAACGTATCGCCCGACACAAGGCCATGGCTACCCTTGGACTGCGATGCTATATCGGCCATGGCGATGACGGTCCAAGAAGAAGACTGATAGACTAGCTGCCATGATGCAGGCCTTTCCCAATGATGACAAGTGATGGAACAGAGTCGCCAGGTGCTGGTCAAGCGGGACCAAAGTAGGAGCTTGTGACTGTTGGGGCTGTCGGTGATGTCAAAAGATTGGTTGGGGTTGGGGGTGTTTCGCGGGGAAGGAGGGAAGGGAGGGGAACCCTGGCCTGATCTATAGTTACAGTGGTTTGCATATAACGGGGCGGGGCGCTGCAATGCAGTAGTCCGTAATCCATCCGTACATACGGCTTGCCGATTTGCACGCTCGAATACTTTCGACTGGGGTCAGTCTCTCGTTCCTTGGATTTGTTTCCGACACGAATTTTCCCTTGCGCCGAAGAAGGGACAACACTTCCTCCTTCGAACCAATGGAGTCACGTCGCGAGCAGGTTATCTGTATCGGTACACTAAGGCTGTTGCGACAACGTCGTCCTATGTGCAGACCCGATGACGTGCTTGACCAAGGCGCGTCAACTTGGTGCCGCAAAGGTCCCCAGGTCCTGGTCGACCTGACGAGAGATCTGAATTTAGAAGGTCAGAACCGAGCGAGTAAGTAGCCTTGATTGTGGAAACATGTTGGCTTTTGCAGACAGTCAGCCGCCTGAATCAAGAGTGGATGCTCGGAGAGAAATGTGACGCTGCCCAGGCGTCGCATTGCATCGACCAGCGTGTGACGGAGATGTCGCCGGTACGGAGGAAAAGGCATCACTCCCCGCACATACGGCCGAGAGAGCTAGGGCTGGGGGCCCAGGTAACGACGGGTTCCAGCCAGGGTGCATTTTCCAATCAATGGGCGGCTTGCCGATCTGCAAAAGGAGGCCCGTTATCATGAATTGCACAGCCAATCAGCAATGCAGCTTTGGCGCTCCCCAACGGCCTCGGGGAGTTTCCGAGCTTCTTCGTGTATCGACTTATCTATTCGCAGCCTGTCCAACGGCAAATTCAATATATCATCGCCTTGTTGCCTGCCGACAAATCTTCCATCAACTCGGCAAGCAAGCAGAGTCTCGTGAACTCGTGAGAACAGGGAACAGAACAGGGAACAGGGGACAGGGTCTCCGGGACCTTTTGACGCGGCTGGTTGTCGATGGCGATTGCTCCCTCCCCTCCTGGGTCTAGCCTCGTTTAGGGAGGTAATGGTCATCCGGGGCCATGTTGTAGGCAATGTAGGCAATCACGCAATGTAGGCGACGCCCCCGCGACACGGCCGAGAAGAACGCATGTTATCGTACGTGTGGGTGCACGCGGACAAGATTGCCGTTGATCTGCGCCTAACCGTCTCGTTCAGGGAGGAGTCCGGAGGACAACGAGATTGCTGGCCAAATCACCTGCCAATTGTCGACGAACTCTACACGGCGCCGGACTGCAATGTAATCTTGGGTCTGGGTTGCCAACTTGCTAGTAACCTACCAGTACCGACGATGGAACGGTGGGAGCTCGACAAAGTCACCGGCCTGGAAGTCCTGCTTTCGACGAGGCACTTGGCAGGCAAACTTGGATCAAGGCCAGAAAGATAAATAGATTGGCCTTCTCCCGCCTAGAACCATGGAAAGAAATTGGATTCCAAGGCGCTTCATCCCCATCATTCTTCCCATCTCGCTTATCTCGCTTATCTCGCTTATCTCGCCCATCTTGCACACATAGACGACTCAAAACAAGGTCCAGAAACTTCTTTCCAAGTTACCAAATCGCAAACATGAAGGTCTCAGCTCTTCTCGCTCTTCTCCCCCTTCTCCCCGTGGCCGTGGCCGCCCCCACCAAGCGTGCCTCGCCCGCGCCCGTCCTCGTTCCTCGGGGCGTCCGGCTCGTCGAGGGCAAGTACATCGTCAAGATGAAGGGCGACTCCAACATCCAGTCCGTCAACGCGGCCATTTCATCCATCAGGGCCAGCGCCGACCACACCTACAGCCACTCCTTCAACGGGTTCGCCGCCTCCCTGACTCCCAAAGAGCTTGAGCAGCTCCGCCAGGACCCCAGCGTGAGTCTTGTCCCCCGACTTTTCAAGCAAGGAGATGTGATTTTGCTGACGACAACTTGAAAAACAGGTCGACTTCATCGAACAAGATGCCATCATGACCATCTCGGCCACTCAGTCCGGCGCCGACTGGGGTCTTGCCCGCCTGTCCAGCCAAAAGGCTGGCAGCACCACTTACATCTACGACGATAGTGCCGGCGAGGGCACTTGCGCTTTCATCATCGACACCGGCGTCGATGCCGATCACCCTGTATGTCCCCCCCCCCTTAAAAAATAGCGATTGAAAGCGTACATGGCTGACGAAACTACCAAAACAGGACTTCGAGGGCCGCGCCAAGCTCCTCAAGAACTTTGCTGGTGATGGAGAGGACAGCGATGGCAACGGCCACGGAACACACGTCTCCGGAACCATCGGCTCCAAGACATATGGTGTGGCCAAGAAGACTCAGATCTATGGCGTCAAGGTCCTCGATGCACAAGGCTCCGGCTCCAAGTAAGCAACAGAAAAACACCATTGCCATGCCCATTGGATTTGTGTGTCCCCAAGTTCTAACAATCTGCCCCCAGCTCTGCCGTCATTGCCGGCATGGACTACGTCGCCAAGGAGGCCCAGAACCAGTCCTGCCCCAAGGGCAGCGTCGCCAACATGTCCCTGGGTGGATCCAAGTCTTCCGCCGTGAACGAAGCCGCCGCCGGCATCACCGGAGCCGGCATCTTCCTGGCCGTCGCCGCCGGCAACGATGGCCAGGACGCCTCCAACTACTCTCCCGCGTCTGCAGAGTCTGCCTGCACCGTCGGCGCCACCACCAGGGACGACGAACTCGCCACCTACTCTAACGTCGGCAAGCTCGTCGACGTCCTCGCCCCCGGCTCCAATATATCCTCCACCTGGATCGGCGGCAAGACCAACACCATCTCCGGCACCTCAATGGCCTCGCCCCACGTTGCCGGAATCGGCGCCTACTTCCTCGGCAAGGGCCAGAAGATCGACGGTCTCTGCGAGTACATCGTCCAGAACGGGGTCAAGGACGCCATCAAGGGGGTCCCCTCGGAGACGGTCAATGTCATCATCAACAACGGCGAGAGCGGCGGCAACTCGACCCGTCGACACTGGTAAGCTGGGCGCCGACGCCAGCGAATGACGGGGAACGGATTCTGTACATAGGAACGTCCACCTTTGTTGGGGGGGGGGGAACATATCTCTTGGGTTGCGGGCATCACAATAGCATGAGGAAATGACGACGACGTTATGAAGGCTGCAGCAGGGCACATGGATGGGGGCATGTTCTTTCGATTGTATTTACTTTTTTATTTCTTCCTCGCATTGAACATACATGACAATACTGACTTTTTTTCTCGTCACTCGTGCACCACTTTTTAATGTGGCCAGGTCTGTGGACGTACCTTGATCCTCTGTTGTTGTTCCGCGAAATAAGGCGTTCGAGCGTCAGCAGTAGTACGTGCACTTCACCTTGCTATCAGTCGAACGATACCTGTCAATGACTCGGCAAGGTAGTATCTAACCATGACATGACGATTACAATCCCCCGAGATGGCTTGTCCAATTTGTGTGATGGCTGCGCAGACGGGCCAAGTTATGCTGCGTATCGTGTGCCAATGGCAAGAAACCGTCACATTTCTGATGTGAAGGTCCTCCATTGCTCCAAATCAAACAGCGAATCGCATCTCTTCAAAGTGCACAATTGCACCCAGTTCGAGAAATAGTTTGCCACCCTAGCGCGTCGTGACCCGCGCTTCCAAGTTTTTGAGTTTTTTAACCCGCCCCGCCGCCAACATGATTGGAGTTCGTGTTGCGAGAGGTCAGTGATAATTATTATGCGGGGCTCGACCGCAAGGTTTTTTTCCCTTTCCGATCACGGTCGCGGCCGGGCCATTGTCTTTGACTTCTTGGCCATGAAACCCCTGAGCAGAGGCCCGTTATCTAGTGCAAAGCTGGGTTCTCCTCTGCTCCGCACTCTGTTCGACCTCCTATAATCTATTGTCCTCGCGTGCGCTACAAAGTGCAGGCCGCTCGGTGCTGTTGGCATCACTTTGTCGCGCTCCCCGAGTCCGAGCGGAGTGCGACCCGTTGTGGACGGACTTCTGGAGACGGTTTTTTTTCCCCTTTCTTTCTCGAATTCGCGGAAAGGGTTCTGCAACGGACGCTAGATGTGGAGCCAGCTTGGTGGCTTTGCCTCTTTTCTTTCGTGGATTCCTTTTATCCTCACGAAGAGCTCGGGCTCAAAGAAGTCGGGACTGAGCGAGCAACCGTGGTGGGTGAGTTTCGCGACGATGCACATCATGGCAGCCTCTTGGTGGCAATGTTGTCCGGCAGCGCTTTCCTAATATGGTCGCGAGGAGGGTATGGAAACCTTGTTGCGGATACATCGTGATGGATGCGATCCTATCCACCCGATGGGAATGGGATGGGGTTGGCCAGACTCCGAACTTGTTCGAGAGCACAAGTCGGGTTGTAGCGCGCGGCAGATGTACACGTTCCCTTCTGGCCGATCCAGTCTGTGCATTTGTTCGCTATTCTTCTTCCAGGCGCAGGAAAACGCTTCGAGCCAAATCTACTCTTGGGGGCAGCGGCCCGATCTCACAATCTTGATCTTGTTGAAAAAAAAAAAAAGTACTTAAGGGCCCATGATGCCTGGACATGTTGGCTTGGAAGTTTTCTGTATCAACCTCGGCTTCCTTCGCATCATCAAAACAAGAGCACCTCCTCCCAGCAGTTGAGCACCAGAATGTTGAACGTCAAGAACCTTGTTCTCACGGCGGCGGCGGCACTTGCTTCGCAGGCCATCGCGGCACCGACTGGGCCCGATGCCGGAAACGCCAAGATCCAAGCAGCACAGGGTGGCCAGGTGATTCCTGGCAAGTTCATCGTCACGCTGAAGCCCGGCTCCAAGCCGGCAGTGCTCGAGAGCCATATGAGATGGGTCAACGGGGTTCACGCAAGAGCATCTGGCGACGAGGCCATCAAGGGAGTGGAGACCATGTTCGACGGAATTTACGGCTTCATGGGCTACGTCGGTAGTTTCAGTGAGGCGGTTCTGGCCCAGATCAAAGCTCATCCTGACGTTAGTTGAGAACTTCCCCCCCCCCCTCTCCATTCATGATGAGACATGCTAACATGATGTGATGACTCAGGTCGAGGCTGTTGAGCAAGACAAGATCTGGACTCTCGACTGGATCACTGATGACCAGCAACTCGAAGCAAGAGAGGACGACAAGGAGCCACCTTCCAGCGGCGGGGGCAGCAACTTCATCCAACAGAAAAATGCGACATGGGGACTAGGAAGCGTCTCTCACCGGGCCCCATATGCCACAGAGTACGGCTACCAGGAATCTGCCGGGAAGGACACGTACGCCTATGTCATCGACACGGGCATCCGAACCACGCACGAGGAGTTCGAGGGCCGCGCATCTCACGCCTGGAGCGCGTATCTGACGAGGACGGACAACGTCGGCCACGGCACCCACGTCGCCGGCACCATCGGCGGCAAGACGTACGGAGTGGCCAAGAACGCCAAGCTTCTCGCCGTCAAGATCTTCAACAGCAGGTCGTCCAGCACCTCCGTCATCCTGGCCGGGTACAACTGGGCGGTCAACGACATCGTCCGAAAGGGCCGCACCAAGAGGGCCGCCATCAACATGTCCCTCGGCGGCCCCAAGTCGGCCGCCTTCAACACGGCCGTCGAGAGGGCCTCGGCCTCGGGCGTCTTGTCCATCATCGCCGCCGGCAACGAGGCCCAGGATGCCTCCAACGTGTCTCCCGCGTCGGCCCCGAGCGCCATCACCGTCGCCGCCATCAATCGCGACTGGACCCTGGCCTCGTACAGCAACTTTGGCTCCGTCGTGGACATTTGCGCCCCTGGATCGAACATCACCTCTGCCTGGAACACGGGAGACTCGTCCGAGAAGACCATCTCGGGCACCTCCATGGCGACTCCTCATGTCGTCGGCCTCGCTCTCTACGCCATCTCCGTGGACGGCGCTACCGGCGTTGACGGCGTCACCAAGCATCTTCTGTCGACCGCCACAAAGGACAAAGTTGCCGGCGACACGCGCGGGTCGCCCAATCTGATTGGCAACAACAACAACCCTTACCAGAAGCAGTAAAGCAGTCAGTCACACGCGTCCGATTTGGGATCGTGGGCAACGAAAAGGATGGCAATTTGCAGAGGACCAATAATTTCTTCTTCTTCATATATACATACATATATATATATACATAGCACAATATACATGCACCCTTAATGCTGGTCTCTAAATCGTCAAGTCGTCCACGTTTCGTCGTGATGAAATTTGGCGGGGCGGGGAGGTTGATCGGCCGAAAGCGGGATGATGCTATGCCAATCTTTGCTGTCGGGCATTTTCCTTGGCAACGGTGGGTTGGGCACAGTAGATCTCGGCTCCAAAAAAGTTCGGTTCGTCTCGTATCCAGGGTGGAAAGAACTGAACGAACGGACGGAATAAAGCTATTAACGATTTGATTTAATTACTAACTATGTTAGGAAAGATATTAAGAGCTTGAAAATCTCCTCCGGAAAAATCTATTAAGTAGGGTTTTTATATTAGGTAGGCTAGGTGCCTCACACCTGCCCCCCCCTTTATATCCACTACCACTTAGTAGTTGCCCTAACTAATAGCCGCAAAAAAAAAAAAAAGTAATTAATACTATTATAACCCCCCCCCTTAAGCTTATATTACTAAATCGGAATTAATCCTTAATTATAATAATATTCCCCCTTAGTAATTCTATTTCCTTTAGGGTTATTAACCTATTCCTAGTAGCTCTAAACCCTATAAATAGCTCCCTATAGACTTTAAATATCTTTTTAGATAAATAATTACCCTTTATTAGTCTCCCTAGCCTTATTTAGTTATCCCTTACCCTAATTAAACTCTTAGGCCTTCCTAGACCTTATAAGGGACAAAGCCCCCCCTTAATTCTATATATATACTTAGTAGTTACTTTAGAAAATATAGTATTATCTAACTAGTTATAACCTAAGGTATTAGCCTATAAACTTAACTAGCTAGTGGCTTCCTTAGGGTTTTTATTATCTTACTCTAAGAATAAAAATCTAAAAGCTTTCTAGAAAATAATAACCCCTCTCCTTCCTATTTAATACTAATATTAGGGATTTACTAATCTCCTTTAATTTATACTAGTTTAATCCCTTAACTTTAACACTCTCCTAGCTTTTCTAGTAAAGATTAATTAACTTATTAAGCTTTATAAAAGTAATGCTAAATAGGTAATAAGTATTAGAAATAGTAGTTAATACCTTAATTACTTTAACCTTACCCTTATTATACCTTTATTAATTCTTACTAAGCTAATACTTTAAGGCTTTTATCCTTAAAGGCTATTAAGTTAGTATAGCTATAATATAACTATAAGGGTAAAGATTTAATAAGAGCTTTAACTAGTTATTAAATACTTTAATTAGTAGTAGTAGTATAGGTAATCTAAGTAATAGGGGTTATACCTCTTACTTAGCCCTTAACTTAAACAGCATTATTTATATACTAATAAAGCTTAGTTAAATTAACTTCTATATTCTTAATATTACTATACCTTTCCTCTTCTTACTTACTAATATAAATATTATAAAGGTTAAAGTTAATAATCTTACTAATATGCTAATTTAGAATAATAAGACTATGCCTATTATGCGTAAATAGGGATATCCTTAGTAGCTCCTAGAGGCAAGAGAAATAGCTACTTTTTATCTTTTGGAAGGAAAGATATATTAACTTTACTAAAGATTTAGTTATCCCTTAATTTAATAGCTTATAAAGATCCTTTAAAAAGCTAGTTATAACGTTAAATTCTATATAATTGTAAGGCCCTACTCATAACATAGGCGCACCACTAGCACGCCCCGCAAATAGGCCGCACCCTAGGGCTAGGTCTATGTAACACTAGCAAGCCACTAGCTATAAGCTAGTAACTTATATATATAATACACTTAGACCTAGTAAGCTTTAGTTAATATACTAAAGCCCCTATACCTCTTACCTAGCTATTATTATTCTTATAATTCTTAAGCTTCTCTTACTAGCTACCTAAGAGTAATATAGGGGGGAGAATTACTTAATTTACTAGAGTAATATTAGATAATAACTAGAACTAATTAAATAAGGGTAGTACTTGTTAAAAATACATAAGGCTTTGTAATCCTAGGTGCAGATGGATCGGTCCACTCTTTTGAATTCAACAGTACTATAGCTAAGGACACGCTATATTCTATAGAGACTATACTTAAAATTAGACCCCTTACTATTAGTACTAAAGCTATAGTAATAATAGAGTAAATTACTTAGCTTAAATAACTCTAAAAACTATAAGAATAAGAAAAGAAGCTTATTAACTTATTATAGCTAAATAAGGGGGAGGTATAGGTAAAAAGGGGGTAAAGACCTAGCACCCCCTTAAGCTAAAGTAGCTAAGAGATTAAGGTCTAGAATATTACTAAGCTCTAATATCTTATAAACCTATAGAAGTATAAGATATAGCTTAATAACCTAAACTATGCCTTTAATAAGGCAAAGAAAAATATTAATATAACTATTAAAAAATCCTCCTTATACTTAACTATATATACACTAACTATTAGGTAAGATAGGATAAATACCTTAAAGAATAATAGGCTAATAGCTAGGAAAACCTTAAAGATAACTAGGATAAGTTCTAGGATTAGATACTTATACTACTTAAGGACACTATAAATCATAATATATAAATAGCTATATAGCTAGAGAACGCAAGGTAATATAAGGGTTAAAGCCCTATTTAATTTAGTATTTACTTAGATTTACTAGAGAAATACCTAGAAAAAGCCTCTAAAAAGTCTTATACTTTTATATTCTTTATAAAGTTACTCCCTAACCTATAGGACTATATTAACCTATATTCTTTAATTATAGGAAAGACTTAAGAAAAGGTTATATAACTTACCTAGTGATTTTAGGAAGTAATACTAAAGAATAAGCAAAAGCCTAACTATTTAGGGGATAAAGGCCTATATAAGGCTCCCTAATATTAAAGGTAAGACTCCTTATAAGGTTATAGACCTTATAAGGATTAAGGGAATAAGGACTAGGAAAAGGGCCTAGCTACTTACCTAAATAATTGTGATGATCTAGGCTTTGCCTAGACCTAGCAATATAGGTGTCAATTGTACAAGTGAATGATGACTTATACAATACGTATTCTTTTGTTGCCTATAGCGCAGATAGATTAGGCACATCACCTATATGGTGGCGTAGGCACCCGCGATTAGCCCTTAGGGCTAGACTATGATATTTGTACAAGTCACCTAAGGTTATAGGTTTAAGCTAGCTACGTATACGAAAAAAATATGCACTTTAGGGTAGCTATAATAAGGCTTTTCCTAGGCTTATAGGGAAAGAGGGATCCCTAGGGGATGCGTAGTATTACTAGCTAAAGGGAAAGGAGGTCACCTAGGGAAAGGGCCTATGTGATAATCTAGGCTTTGCCTAGACCTAGCAATATAGGTGTTAATTGTATAAGTGAATAATAACTTGTACAATACGTATTCTTTTGTTGCCTATAGCGCAGATAGATTAGGCACATCACCCACATGGTGGCGCAGGCACCCGCGATTAGCCCTTAGGGCTAGACCATGACAATAATAGTAAAGTTAAGGATAAAAGATAATGTTTTAACTATAGTAGCATAGAGTATTTTATATAGAAGTGTAATAAGCTAAAGAAAAAGCCCTAAGAAAGCTAGGGAAACTTCCTAAGGTAAAAGTAAATGCCCTTACCTTTACCTTAAACGCTAGGGTACTAATAAGGTATTAATTTTATATACTAGTTACTATTTATAGGCATAAAGACACTAAAACAGCAGCAAATCTTAATAGCTACGCTAAAATTAATATTATTAGTACTAAATTTATAAAGAACTATAAGCTTAACTAGGCTAAGGCTATAGCACTTATCCTTAAGGTAGTAAGGGCCCTTATAGTCCCTTAATATAGTGTCTATAAGGTACTTATTATAATTAAGGACTTAAGAGAAAAAGAAAAAGACCTTAAGTTACTATATATAGCTATAGATAGGGACTTAAGAGTAAGGGGAAGCTCTCTCTTAATTAGAATATATACACTTACTAAAGAATATATATACCTTTACTTATACTTATAAGAGTAATAGTTTAAGAAAAAGAGAATAGCCTTTTTACTTATAACTCCTTATAAGTTTATAAAGGTAATATATAATAAGACTATTATATATACTATTATAGGAGTTATAAAATATAAGTTTATTACCCTTAAAGATAAAGAGAAGGTAAAAGTATATAGAACTATTAAAGATATTCCTAAGGAATTATATAAGTTTAAAGATATATTAATATTAGATAAGGTAGGAAGCCTACTATTAAGAAAGGAGACTAATTACGTAATTAACCTAATACCTAGGGCTATACCCCTATATAGACTAATTTACCCTCTCTCCTAAAGCAAGCTAAAGGAGCTCTATAAATATATTAATAAAAACCTATAGAAAGGCTAGATAAAACCCTCTAAGAGCCTTATAAGCATGCCTATCCTATTTATACTAAAGAAGGATAAAATACTTTAACTATATATAAATTATTAAGGACTTAATAAAGTAATATAGAAGAATTACTATGCTTTCCCCTAAATTTTAGAGATCCTAGACTATTATTAAGGGGCTTACTACTTCTTAAAGATTAATATTAAGAATACTTACTATTAAATTTATATTAAAAAGAGTAATAAGTAAAAGACTATATTTTATATATATTATAGACACTATAAATATCTTATAATACCCTTTAGGTTAATAAATACCCTAGTTACTTTTTAAAGCTACATTTATAAAGCGCTTTATAGGCTAGTTAATACTATTTATATAGTGTATTTAGATAATATCCTTATCTTCTTAAAAACATAGGAGAAGCATACTATATATATTAAGGAAATCCTAGAATACATAAGGTTAGCAAAGCTATATATAAAACCCTTAAAGTGCTTATTTTACTAGGAGTTAGTAAAATTCCTAGGGTTTATCCTATTAGTTAATAGGATCTTAATAAATATATATAGGGTTAATATAATTTAAGATTAGAAGGAACCTATAAGCTTTAAGGATATATAGTTATTCCTTAGATTTTATAACTTTTACTAATAGTTTATCTATAAATACTCTAGGATTATAGCACCTTTATATATATTAATAAAAGGCAGTTAAAATAGTATTTAGACTAGGAAGTTTATATTTAGAGCAAAGAAATAGCTAGCGTTTAACTAGCTAAAAGATACCTTTTAGTAAGCACCTCTCCTCTATTATTATAACTTAAGTTAACTAGTGTGTATTAAGATAAATACTTCTATCTTTATAATAGTAAGAATCCTATTATAATAGGATAATAAGGGCTATTAGTATTTAGTAGCCTTTTAGTTAAGGAAGTTTACAAATACTAAGTATAATTATAGTATAGCTAATTAAGAGTTACTTACTATTATAGAGTTATTTAAGCACTAGTAATACTATATAAAAAGGTATAGTAACGCTAGTAAAGGTTCTATTAAACTACTATAACTTATAGACCTTTATAAGGTAGTAAAAGCTAAATAAAAGGTAAGCTAAATAGTATATATTCCTTTGCCTCTTTTACTTTATAATTAGGCATAGACTAGGGAAAAGTAACCTAGTAAATATACTATTAAGGAGGTCTAATTATAAAGGTAAACCCTTAATAAATAAGGCACTTTTACTAGAACTTTAAAAGAAAATTATTGAAATG